>OZ026615.1:4976837-5224337 GCA_964020975.1 Hermodice carunculata | reverse complement strand
ATTGTGTTTATAATTGTAAATTCAACCACACATTACTACTGACAGCCAGCTTCGATTAATCAACACCCAATCATCAGATTTGATGCCTCCCCTTTAAATGTGCAATTAACAATTTTAACCCTTTTGAAATGCTGTTGCAAGCATTATTCTCGAAATCTCCAGATATATATGTATACATATTCTATTATATATGTTCGAAATCTGTACCCACTTAATTACCACTTAGTTAAACTATCACCACTTTAAACCCAAATGCAGGGATGCCAACATTCAAAGTGTCATTTTAGGGACAAGTAGTCCAGGCTATCAGTGACAAATACTAATCAACAGAAAGTATAGCAGCAAATACTCAATTCTGGTGAGGGACAAACCCTGTACATTGGTCATATTTTCAGTTAATTTCAGGGACTGATGATGAGGGGCAGTTGGCATCTCTGCCAAAGTCATTCTCATTCTTCTCTCTGTCTCGGTCTCTCTCTCTCTTCTCAAGTACAAAAAAACAGGAGGTAACTCAGAATATCTGCGTTGCGTTTGGCTTCATTTCCTCCTTTTCAAAGTTGTCATATGTTTAAATTTTCATCTGTGAGTCTACCGATTTTCATATAGTTTTAATTTCTTTCAATATTGTAACAACAGGCACTCAATTTCCTTTCACGAATTTGATAAGTGCGACTCGTGGCAAAAATCCGGTAGGCTGCCAGGGTCGGACACACAGAGTGTTTATATGTATTTACCAATTAGGTAGATCCTGCCTTGTACTGCGATGCTGACTGGGTGAGAGAGTAGACTAATCAATTACGATTAATGGAGAGTAAGAATCACCAAACTGAAGGTTGAGGGTACGTGATGGGCTCACGCTAAGTTGGAGGGTAATATGACAAACGGTCTGCTGCGGAACCACATGCCTAATCATCCTCCAACCAGTTATACTTATTACTCACTTAATTACCCCTTACAACCCGGCAAGCAATGAAAGATGGCCCAATGTTGGGCCACTCTTACATGACGTTGGCCCAACATTGGACCAACTTCAATTGCTTGCTGGCAAGAACCACATATGTGCTGCTAAGTTCAATCTGTTCATAGAAAAAAGGGTGTACGATTAGCATATAATTCTATAATCGAATAAAGTGCACATCATATGGCGTGACTTTTCGGGAGTTCAGATATCTGCTTAGCCTACCACCTAAAAATTTGTAATGAAAGTGTGTGTGTCAACAAAAAATAATTATCGTCCTATTTCTTTGCTCTGTAATGTTTCAAAGGTGTTTGAGCGACTGGTCTTTAATGCACTCTATGAATACTCGGCACAAAATAACCTACTCACTTCCAAAAATTCTGGCTTTAAGGCCAATGACTCTACTATCAATCAGGTTGTGTCCATCCTTCACAATATCTACAACGGCCTAGAACAGTCCAAAGAAGCCAGAATGGTGTTTCCAGATGTGTCCAACGCGTTTGATAAGGTTTGGCATCCCGCTCTCCTTTTTAAACTTCGACAACTCGGCATCTCTGATAATCTTGTAGCGTGGATTGATAGTTATCTCTCAAACCGATTCCAAGGAGTGATTATTCATGGCCAATCTTCATCATGGTTACCTATTGAAGCTGGTGTGCCCTAGGGTTCCATTTTGGGCCCACTTCTCTTTCTGGTCTATGTTAATGACCTAGTTGACAATATTACATGTCATATCAGATTTTTTGCTGACGACACCAGTCTCCTTGAAGTTGTTAATAACCCCATCGAAACTTCTAATCACTTGACCATTAATCTCTCCATTATACATAAATGGGGAAAGTTGTGGCGTGTTATCTTTAACGCTTTTAAGTCTCTTTCTGTCATATTTTCAACCAAACTTGTCAAACCACACCATCCACCCGTTCGTCTTGGAGACTCTGAAATACCTGCGGCAGACTCACACACTCATCTTGGCATTACTCTCAGTAGCAGTTTATCCTGGCATGCTCACATTATTCGTATTACCACCAAAGCGAGCCAGCGAATTACCCTTCTGTGTAGATTCAAATATAAACTTTCCCGCAAAGCTCTGATTAAACTTTATTTAACTAATGGTTCGACAATTTCTCGAATATGGTTGTGTGCTCTTTGACAACTGTGGTCATGGACTTTCTGATCTTATTGAATCCATATAGTTTGAAGCTGCCAAAATATGCACAGGTGCATTAAGGCACACATCACGTGCCAATCTCTTACGTGAACTTGGTTGGACAACACTCGCCAGCAGGAGGAAGTATTTTAAGTTACTTCTTCTTAACAAAATGTATCACAACTTAACACCCTCCTATCTCTTTCAACTAATTCCTCCCAACTTTTAATGCTCGAAACCTCCACCACACTAGCTCCATACGTCCCATCAATTGCAAAACTAACCGTTTAGACAAATCCTTCCTACCTGACGCTATCAAACTGTGGAACAATCTTCCCTCCGGTATAAGAGACTCAATTTCCCTCCAAATATTCAAATCAAAACTGAAAGCAACACTACTAGCAGTGGATCACGTTCCTGTTTGCTATACCCAAGGACACAGATTTGCCAACATGAGTCATACCCAGCTTCGTCTTGGATTCTCGAGACATAACTTTGATCTCTTTAAAGTCAACATCATCCCACAACCTACATGTTCTTGTTCTACCCCACTGAAGATCTGCAACATTATCTGTTCTTTTGTCCAAAGTATTCAACTTATAGAATTAAACTTCTCAACTCCATCATCCCTATTATCGCTCCCGGCGTCCACCCGAATCTGATAATACACACAGCGAGTGACAGACTAGCTCATATTCTTCTCTTTGGTAGCAACGAATTGTCCATTCCCTTCAACATACAAATTTGTGATGCTTTCCACAGATACATCGTAGATACAAGACGCTTCATATCTTAGTTCTATTATGCATAAGCAGTAATTTTCAATTGAGTTCAGGGCCGTATCCAGCCTTCTAAAATAGCGGAGGCAAAGGGTATTGGTGGGGTGGGTTTGGTAGGGGGGCGTGGCCCCCTCCCAAGATTGAAAACTTTTGAAAAATGGCACATAAAATGGTGTAATTTAGTGGGTTTTGAAGGGAAAAAAAGACTTTATACATAAATAAATTCTCAAAATTTTACTTGAATGTGACTATTTTTGATCTTTTTATATGAATTGAATTTGGGCCTACAACTCCTAGGGCAAAGATACAAGTAATCATTGAAAAAGTACCCCTTCTGTGATGCTCTTATCTTCTATCACTATGAGTGACTCACAGTCTTAGTTACAATAGGGTCTTTCTGCTTTTGTTGTGTATAATAACTTCAACTTAATAAGTCTTGTTTAGGCTAAATAAACTATTTCTATGCTAACTCCTAACATCATCAGCCAAAATTCAGAGGAGGCAAGCGCCTCCTCTGCCTCAGCCTAGCTACGGCACTGGAGTTTAGTCGCTGATTTACATAATTCTTACTTCCTTCGTGTCCCTTATGAAATATCCTACCGCTAGTCCGTATTATTGTGAACAGGGACGTATATGTGTACATTCTACCTGCAGTAAACTATTTTGCTTTGTTTTGCATTTTGGTGACTACTACTACGGTGATTTTTTTATGCAGGGTAAAAATCTGAAGCGTGTGTACAGCTTCTCTGTTAATTGGATAATTTTGTTCTTGTTTTGTCCTGTGTGTTTTGTAATATACATTTTGTGTTTCACTCCATGTTTTCCGGAGAACCCCTCGATTAGTGACATTTCGGTGTACAATAGAGCGATCCAGTTAAAATAAACATGTTTAAACTAAACTCAACACATACTTTTCCGCTTTTCCTAAAATTCTTTCTTTCTTTCTTTCTTTCTTTATCAGTGAATTTGTCCGGCCCTTTTCTCTGACACTATTATACATAGAAACTCCAAACTTGTCATGATTGTACCTCCATACAAGGAGTTTGGCTTTTGTATGTAGAAGACTGAAGATGTTTAAAAGTATGCAAATTAGGGGCATTAGAAATTTTAAGTCTTGAATATCTTCAAAAGTATAATAGAGATGTCATTCCAACTTCTATTAGAGGGCTATTGACCATTGCGCATCTAAAGAGTTTAAAACAAAGGCTGTAGCAATTTAAATGATGCCAATTAGCAGCACCTGGTACTTTAAATCTAGAATATCTTCAAAATTATTATAGATAGAGATATCATTTCAACTTCTACTAGGGGGTTATTGACCATTGCGCATGTAATGAATCTAAAACAAAAGTTGTAGCAATTTAAATTATGCTATTTAGCAGTATTCGAAATTTTCAATCTTGAATATCTACAACACTATAATAGATAGAGATGTCATTCCAACTTCTACTAGGGGACTGTTGATCATTACGCGCCTAATGAATTTAAAACAAAAGTTGTACCAATTTAAATTATGCTACATAGCACCATTAGAAATTTTCATTTCTTTGTTTCTTTCTTTTTTTCTTTCTTTCTTTCTTTCTTTCTTTCTTTCTTCTTTACCATTGAATTTGTCCGACACTTTTCTCTGACACTATTATTCATAGAAACGCCAAACTTGGCATGAGTGTACCTCCATACAATGAGCTTTGCCTTTTTTATGCAAAGGAATGAAGATGTTTAAAACTATGCAAATTAGGGCATTTGAAATTTTAAATCTTGAATATCTTCAACAGTGTGATAGAAAGAAATGTCATTCCAACTTGTACTAGGGGGTTATTGACCATTGCGCATCTAATGAATTTAAAACAAAAGTTATAGCAATTTAAATTATGCTAATTAGCAGCATTTGAAATTTCAAATCTTGAATATCTTCAAAACTATTATAGAGATGTTATTTCAACTTCTACTAGGGGGTTATTGACCATTGCACATGTAATGAATCTAAAACAAAAGTTTGAGCAATTTGAATCATGCTAAATAGCACCATTGGAAGATTTAAATCTTAAATAGCTTCAAAGCTATAATAGATAGAGATGCCATTCCAACTTCTACTTCTATAATAAGGACTAGTACGCATCTGATCACACCAATAAGCTTTTAAGATACACACACTGATTTGCTACGCAGCAAATCATCTTTTCTAGTTGAACTTTTTTCTACATGTTTTTAAGATAAGAGATGTTTTAATTCAGACACACACAATGTAGGTCCATATCACGATGGCACCAAATAATGTGTATAAAAGGATGATAAGAAGCATATATATATATCAGTTACCTGATACTGTGTACAAAGATACCGAACAGGTCTGTCACAAAGGCGAGCTACAGCGGATGTCACTATTTAAAACGTAGTGTACTTAAGTTTTTGTACGTACGTTTCCTTTCAAAAATTGTTTTCACGTGGGCCTATCTAAATATTGTGAACGATAAAAGAAATCTGGTGTCGTCTGATTCATTTTAAGTTTGCTGTTTTCAAATTTTGTTTTTGTGTGGATCCGCCTTTGATGTTCATGGTCTGGCTTGATGTCAGTGAAGGATTAGGTCCATCAAGCAATTTGGTGGATAGTGAAAAGTCCTACTGGTGCAATATATGATGGTACGTTATGTAAAACAAATTAAAGATAATGTAATGTAATATAAGATACGTAGGTCATGGGTAAATTCTTTTGGTTGTGGTTTTTGAATTATATTTTATGAATATCATGTATACAACTGCGTTGGCGAATACTTAAAAATGGTGTAATTTGGAACTGTGGTCGGGGTGATGTTGAGTTTTCAAAGTGCCCAATATTGGATCGACGCGTGCATGATTTTTGCCATTTTGTGCTGTGCGTGGATTAATTCTTTCAGTGTCACATTTTGGACTGAGTCAACAGCTTTAGGCGTATTGCGCCGAGGAAAGCTGTTGACCTGGTTTATAATATTCTATGTAACTACTGCTGCTACTTGAATGAAAGATCTTTTCACAAGGAACGTGAATCTAGCACCCTTAACATATTTGAGAGTAGTTCGTTTTGAGAAGTTCGACTTTAGTCACAGTTAGCAGCAAAGGGTTAAGAGCAGGGTATGCTTACTTTGATTTGGAGACGTTCCTCATTTGAATTTATACTTTAAACAATTTTGGTGCATTCCGTTTGGGTCGGAAATAACATATCGGAACCAAAACTTGTTGATGACTGATGCATTTTTTTTTTCAGATGATTCACAAAAATAATAAAAGCTTCGTCATACTTCAGCCAAAACACCACATAATCTAAACATTTGATACGTTTCCAGCAAACAGGATTTTCATTACAAAAAAAAAACCGGACACATTTGAAACTACATTTAACGAAAGTCGTCACTAAGCTTACTGTGTTTAACGGATGGCGGGTCCAGGTACACGTCAATTTGTGTGCAATCAATGATTAAAACTTCCTTGTAGGTATTAACAACTTAGCTCGACTTTTCAATCAACGGACAATTTTTCTTCGCCTTTATATTTTATGCTTCTCCCGCACGTTGTGAATGCACAATTGAAACAGGGCACCCTCCCCCCCCCCTCGCAAAATACCATGTGCTACTTTCTGTCATTTCTATCCCCGTTTGACATTTTTAGTTTAGTATCTGCCGTTAGATGGCATACCCGTTCAGTGAGAGGACAAAAAGGCCAAAGCACAGGCAATAACTTTGGTCTTGTCAGGCTGTCTTGTAGCATTAAATCGGTTTCCGCTTGCAAAAGGGTCCAGATATTTGCAGTAATAAAGACAAAGGTTCACATAGAAAGTATGGGTCGCAAAATTGCAGGGCAAACAGACATAATTTATTGTAAATTTGCAGTGAACACTTTGTATGCAAAACATATACAGTACTTTGTGGGTTTTCGTGCTGCGTGTTAGTGCTGTGGTGTGTGGGTTTGCATGCAGTGCATAGTCTTATTTTAGAAAATTAAAATAAAAGCATGAATAAAAGAGTACGCTGCCAAGTTTTTCATAGGACGAATTTTTCGTTTGATCAATATAACGGCTTACCTCGCACAAGGGCCAAAGTTTTAATATTCGGCACGGTCGGTCCATGTGCCCAAGTGGTGTTCCTAAGATTTTCGTCTATATAATATTTATTGTCATTTGATAAACAAGCAGGCAATTGGAACAACCCACTTGGTCTTGTTTTTCCGCCTGCACCAAAAGTTCTTCTATGGACTATTATACAAGATATAGTATGATATTGTACGTTGTGTGTAAATACTTGCTTTAAGACCGCGGTTGGAGGTGCGTCTTTCGAAATTCTGAAGTGCCATGAACATAAATTTAACACAGCAGATGGCGCCACATTGCGATCCGCAACCAAAAGCTTTCCTCCCTGTCAAGATTTCTTTCATTTGTTTCAGTCAGTTTTTGCAATGCTATACATGTTAAGATAAAGATAATATTTTACACTAATCTGTGCGTTACAATTATGCACTGAACCATGTTAGCCTTGCGCATGGTGATAAAGAGATGTCAGAGGTGAGAGAGGATGCAACATACATATACTTATGCTAGAGCTGTGGTCGTTAATCCATGCAACTGAACACGGACGCTTCTCACTGGTCTTGATAACATGTGCCTGTCCACTGCCCCGTTATTTCACCCACCCATTTACCGCATTACATAAGTAATTTGAGGCTTCAAAGACGAGATTACAGACCCTGCAGTGTGTGAAAAAAGCTATCGTCGCACCTTCCCACATTTATGAAGTTTTCCGACATCGCCCCAGGTAATGCGAGCATGGATCAGTAGATAATTTCCATCTTTAATTGAAAATATGTTGCATTCAGGATTATCATTACGCACAGATTTGATACCCATTACTCATAAAACTACCATTTCAGTCCTTATGTGAAAATCAATGAAGTTTTGGCTTTAGAAAAGGCAGCAGAAAGACGTATCAGCACGTTTATTGGAGTTTATTTGTAATAATAATAATAATAATAATAATAATAATAATAATAATAATAATAATAATAATAATAATAATAATAATAACAACATATTCTGAAAAGTCAAGCCACGCAACGTTTTGAGATGGTGCCCACGTGGAAAGGTAAGGGTGATTTCGATAAACAAAGAACTTGTAAGTTTGATCAGATGAATATCGGATGTTTAATAATAATAATAATAATAATAATAATAATAATAATAATAATAATAATAATAATAATAATAAAAATAATAATAATAATAATAATAATGATGATGATGATGATGATGATGATGATGATAATAATAATAATAATCATAACTTCATCCTCGGTTTAGCATCACGCTCACTTACACTCGCTCACATTGGTATAATCCATAAATCACAATATTTGTACCATAACGTCCCCGGGCAGCGTCGTTTTGACGCGTTTTTGCAGCAAAATCCGTTATAGATTATGCGCACTGTTCAAGGGGTGCAAGGATTTTGTTTTTAAATTGATACGGTGCAAGATGCGCTGCTAAGGGTAATGGGTATACAGACAAGGGACGCCTTACCTCATAGGAGTTAGGTGATATCCTTTGCTTGGGATATCATTCTCAGAGATTCGGACATTAAAAAAACCCAAATAATTGAAGGAAGTGCTAAACATACACTAAAGGAGAGGGGTAGGGGGACATCATACCACACATAAAGATAGAGTCTTGTTCATCGGGGATACTCCAGGAGGTAACTTACAGGCTTAAATTTCTTATTTCTTTGCGCATCATAGTTATTTGAGAGGTTAAGAGTTTTGTTTTCCATATTGTATAAGTACTTTACGTCAATGTAAAATGCAAACAAGTTTAACAAGTATATCTGATTTTTTTTTTTATTCATTACTATTCTTTAAGAAAGGCATTTAATTGTCAAAATTTGGCTCCAACTGGGGTTAAAAATGTGTTTAATTATCACAACTTGGCTTAACCTGGGTAAGTATCACAGCCTATTTTTTTTCTTCTGTATGGGGTATGTTCGAATATTCACCAACCCGTTTGGTTGTTTGGCTTAAGTTCTGGCTGAATAACTGGTTTACGTTTCAGAAGGTCAATGTAGGAGTACATGTGTTCAAAAGGCTGATGTGGCTGATGGGATTCCACGAATGAATTTCTACAAGAGCGATTTGTGACAGGTTTCCTATGTTTTGCGACAACTTACCCCTTTTTCACGAATATGCGTTGGTCAGGACATTTTACCTGAAGCTGCTGCACATTTTGTGATTATGTGACCCTCCTGCGCCTTTTCGTTTTCATCATATATTACATAAGGGTCACAGCCATAATCTGGGAATATACAATATACACATAGGCTATATTGGCCATTATATCCAAATCACCCATATCCAATAATACCGCCCCTTTACTCTACATAAACGAATTTACTTGCATTTGGACATATTGCCCGGACTTGTCAAACGTAAAAACAAGCTTGAAAGAATAGTAAATTCCATTTTAAAAATGTCGTTAGGTCATAGAACATATCCAATTAAGAAATATTAAAACATTCGTCAATGTTCACAAAAGATAAAATAAAAATAATTTGCACAGTTTTGATTTTGATAAATTCAAGTCAGATGTTCACCAGAAGTCTCAAACTCTCCGTTGTCTCGGGCTGTTCTATTGAGCACTGAAAGTTTTATAAAGCGTATCCCATGAGGTAGATAAGACCTATTTAATGCCCAAACTTGTTTTATAAAGTTTATGGGCAGTTGAAAAAACCAGAAACGTACAAATTAACAAATCTGCCCAGATTAAACAGGAAGCTATAGATGCCAAGAAACTGTGGTACGCTATACTATTTATATATATATATATATATATATATATATATAGCTGCATACAGGTTGGAGCTGGCAATAAAAACATGCCCAGCAATATAAAATGATACCCAAGTAAAAAGTCAAATCATGTTAATGTGCACGTGGTTTTAATTATATATTATTTGATATTACATGAGAACAAAACCACAGGCGGTTCTGGCGACACAAAAACTAATACAACACTAAAGCATAGGAACCCAAAAGAAATCATTTCACATCATTTTGCAAACTTTGGGCCTTTAATTTATATATTACAAATCATATTGACCTTAATTATGTTAATATAAAGCTCATTCATTAAGAAATACATTTAACCGAACGAAGGCAACGATAAAAAAAAAATTATTTACAATTTTGGAAGATTTCATGTGGTTGAAAAATTGTAGTTTCATGAACATGTCTCCCTAGCATATTCAATTAGGATTTCTTATGAAACTTGGAGGCAACTGCTTCCATATGATCCCCCTAGATCGCTATATGTTCCCAGCGAGCGCTCACATCATTGAACGCAATAGTGAGTCAGGGGGACGCTTTGGAGGCAAGGAGGCAATCGCTGGCCTAAAAATATAAAACAGACATAAACTATGCTCTCTAACAAAACACTGCACTCTTCTGGCCCCGGTACAAAACATCCATTGATGGTACACATTACACAACACCTATAGGGATCCCAAGTATATACTTATATACCAATATATGTCGTATTCATTTCAATAATAGTACGCCCACCACTTGTGAGAGTCAACGTACAATAAATCATATCAATCTCCCCCTTGTCCTGATTATTATTCCAAGATATTGATCTCTGTTCAAAGCACAGGCAGCATTGATAGTACTTTCAGCTTCCCAAGCTACACGTGCACTGTGAAGATTGTTATTATTTTAAATTCAGAAATATCTGAGTCACACAGTGTCGTGATCCTCGGGTTTGATCCATGAATCTTTTGTATAGACAAGGCGTGCTGCTTCTGGGATGCATATGGTGTGCACATACATACAAACATACATGCCTATATATATATATAAACCATATGGCGAATTATCTTTTAAAAAGCAGACCAATATTATGGACCTGATTGCCCTCCGATCCCTTCTTTCGTTCTGGCGTTCCACATCTGACATTCATCGGTGATAACATTTTGATGTGTAATGTGCTTAAAACACAGATTTGGCCTATGTGCAGTAGGTGTACATTTGCTAACATCAAGATCGCTATTCCCAATGTTGCCTTAAAAGACGAAATAATATCTTCTGCTTCTTCAACACGCCACTGGCCTGCACATTTCCCACCATTACTCAGTACAGGCAGCACAGCAGAGCTTTCGGATGTCTGGTCGTTTGCAGGCTTGTTCTTTTCCAGCGCCGAGATTTCGGCAGTAAGTTGGGTTTTTGTCGCCAAATCTACAGCCTGCAATGAAACAAACCATGTATTTTGAAACAAGTGGGTCTGCAGCGGTAAGCTTGTTTGATGCGAAGATGAACACAGAAATATGAAATTAGAAAAAAAAATTTAAAGGAGGATGAAACATGTTTAACATCGATCAACCTACGTGTGTCTTTGGGCGCTCTTGCATCGAATACGCATTCTCCATTCTTGCACCACTGTAAGGAAAATGAACCTATTAACAGTGTAGCTCATGGTATTGCTGTTGCTGTATGCAGATGTCGGTATGACTCTACAGTTAAACATATCGGCATACTGAGGGTCATTTTTTGGTTTGTATAGCAAAGTTTTTATTTCTTATTTTTATTTACTTCATTTTGTATCTAATATTTTAATTAATTACATTTGTTTTTTTTAATTTTTTCAACACTTCGTGGTGTGTAGCTTTTGGTTAGGACTGACTCCCGAATTTTGAAACATTTGTGGTGGTTTTGATGACGTCACTGAGGACACATTGCTTTTGCAGTTTCTTTGAACGATATTTCTGTGCTACAGCAGAAATGCTAGGTTCCGAATCATGGAACGATTTTTACACGATCATGATGACTTTTAACCCTGAGATTTATTTTCATAACGTCTAGTTGGCGTGCCTCAGAGTAAAATAACATTAATGATGCTTTAAGTGGTATAAGATTCGCATTATTGGATAAGCTGATATTGCAGTATATGGCAACGGGAAGTGACACGCCTTATATTCGGTGATTGTTTCATGGCGTTCAGTGAGGATTAAGTATCAATTTAGTATACCACAAAGCTGAAAAATTTGAAACAATTCCCTCGACTTGTCTTTCCTTGTCTCTCATGTGATCATACTTGGATGTCTCTTTTTGACAGCCCCTGCCCTGAGTGAGTTTGAAGAACCAGATATAGCTTGATCCGAACGGTCCACATTTTATTCTGTATAACTATAAATTCTCCAGAACTATACAGTTTTGGCGGTATATAATTGCATGCAAAAATTGATTGACGAGTTTTGATGCAAACTATGGATCAAGTCACCACTCAGTGAGTACCTTCTGATCCCCGCATGGTGTCCCAAACGAGGCTGCTAGCTGTCCCTGAGATTCACACCGATCATGGTCGTCAGGCATCAGGCACCAAAGGCGAAGGCAAAGTTCTTGTCGGAGAACCTTCATCTGGTACAGATAAAATATGATCATTGTATCATCCACCGTCTCCGGTGTTACAAGAACTGCATGGCTTGAGCAGCACGCTCCCTCTTAGAGCCTTGAGGTACAAGGCATCACAAGGAAGCATATTGACGGTGTGCGAGACTGTGGCGGGATGTCAAAATTAAAATGCAACACAAAATGTAACGCCGACTTAATAGAACTTTCCTACCCTCTTGTCATATTCGTATTGGACCTTTGAATAATTGCATTTAAACAATTGCATTTTTGTGTCCGTCCAAAAAGACTGATATTGTACCTACTTTGCAAAAACCCGATTTTGGTCCGAACATTTGCTTGCACTGCTTGTCCGGGCTGCTGACGACCTTGGGAACCACGTTGTGAGAACCACCTGCTACCTGAGTATCAAATAGGCAGTCTGCCTTGCTGCTACTGCAATCATCAACAACATGGATAATCAGAAGGGCAAAAAAATACCCCGGCTACGCTGATTGAATTATGATGAAGAAGGGTTCGTTTGCCGATTCTCTGAGAATCTGCATGGTCGTGCCACGTATATATGTGGGTCCTGTATGTTCCTAAGGTATGTTTCCTTCAGTGTGTTTTTAGGCTTTGGCCGAAAAAGGCAAAGTAATCAATTTTTTTTCACAGAAACTGCCGATATATTGTCGGCGACTGAATCTTACCACTTGAATAAAAATGCTAGACGAGGGGCAAATCCACCACCTGCGCATGATAATGACTTTTTGTACAGTCAGTAGTTGTGTGTCTAGATAAGACTTGAATGACTCTCCTGGTTGCTCATGTGTTGCTAAGAAGGAGAAAAAAAACCACTTTTTTTTCTTGAATACCCCAACTATGTTTAAACAAGAAATACCAAGCCCTCTGGTAACCCACCAAACTCTAAATGTGCAATTGATATCACGAGGTTTCCTGAAGAAAATTTCATTTGACACCAAAACATATTTGTCAATGATTTAGTCGAAAACTTTATCTCGGAAATAAAACGTTCCTGATTTTTTTTTTTCAGAACTAGTACATTGATATCATTGTACTTCTTTCAGTGTGAAAACAGTTGCGTTTTGTACATATATTTAAAAGGAACTAGACCTGTTTAAGCGGATTGAAAAATTGTATATGTCTTATCTACATGAAGTGTGATATGCTATTCTGTGTACTGGTATTAGTTAATCTTTTGTCCATTGTATTGGGACAGGAACCAGCATAAGCCTGCGGATTGATTCAAATCTCTTTGCATTTTCTGAAACAGAATACATTTAAATGACATGAAAAACAGTCTCACATAAATAATGTGTGTATTATCAATTTATGGACCAATTCAAGTTAACTGTTAAAAAGACATAATACCATTGTTCAGTAATAAATTGCCCTTAATAATATTGCATGGCGACGACGTGCACCTGGATCCGGGATCCGACGCCGATTCTAGAGCTGTTTCCATGTGCGATGCAAAAATACGCAGTTTATGTCAAGACAATCTTAGTTTTATTCGCTCAGATTTATCTTATGAATTCGATATTCTAGCTTTATCTGAAACCCTTTTAAGTAACAAGCATAGCGAGGGTGATTTTGTTATAGATGACTTCCATAAGATCATTCGCCATGATCGCTCTAGCGGTCAAAGTGGGGGTGTAGCACTTTTTGTTTCAAAATATATTTTAAAAAAAAATTACTTCTCCTCGTCATGACCTGGAAGATGATAACCTTGAACTCTCATGGTGTGAATAAAGAATTAATGAATAAAGAATTAATAATAACAAGTTTTTAGTGGGAGTAATTTACAGACCACCAAACTCCCTTGTTTCTTTTTGGGACGACTTTCAAGCAAGTTAGATAGGGCCAAAGGTACTGGGATATGCAATGTCGATTTGCTAGGGAACTTAAATTCCGATGTTAATTCTCTGCATGGTCTCAGACTTCAACAGATCTGAATAATGAACCCACCCGTACCACTGACACCCCCTTGAGCTGTTTACACCAGATCCTTTCTAATAAACCCAATTTTGTTACAGAAACAGAAGTATTGCCTCCCATTTTAAATTGCGATCACTGTGTTGTCTCAGCTAAATTATCATTCAAATATAAACGGGAGCTTTCTTACGAAAGATTTATTTGGGAATACACCAAGGCAGACTTCAATCAATTTTGAAACTGTCTCGCAATTTTGATTGAATACCTATTTTCTGTCTGACGATGTGGATGCTTGTTGTGACACCTGGACAGACTCCTTCCTGAGTGTTGCTAGACAATATATTTTCTGGTAAAACAGTTACCACATGTCCTGATGATTTACCGTACAGTATAGACCTTTATCTTTTACATGGATTGCGAAACAGGACAAGCCTATATTAATCACTCTCCATGGCACAGATGTTCGGTGGAGGAAACCGAAGGACTCGGAGAAAACCACCGTGCACAGTCAGAGGGGTAGGAACTCTTTCCACATGCCTCCCTGGCCGTGAATCGAAACCGGGCCGCAGAGGTGGAATTCGAGCGTGTGACAGTTCCGCCAACCGTGCACCCTATGATTTACCGTGGCATGATAGAAACTTACGATTTCTTAAGCGGGGAGTTGTTTAAGCCCATAAGAAAGCCACAAAATGAAATTATACTGAGGATTTGGGCACAATTTCAGTAATCTTCGAAATAATTATCAAGAACACCCTCAAGAAGCTGAAGAGCAGTATAATCTTGGGTTCAGCACAGCCTCTTTCTTATTCTTGCACTAATAACAAAACATGGTGTCGTACTGTTAAGTATTTCCTGAATCGCAATCATTGCTCGAATATACCCGCTTATTACATAATGATGAGTATAATCCGACTACCTTTCCAAAGCTGAGGTGTTAAATTCCTTTTTATAAGTCAATGGAATGTTGACTCATCACATTCTACTTTACCTCCTCTGAACTTGCATCCGACTGGGTCTATATTGTCAAGTATCCATATTCTTCAGAGTGAGGCTCTGAAAATTTTAAACTATATTGATGTGTCCTAGGCGACAGCGCCTGACGAAATAAGTCCCAGATTACTAAAGGAAGCTGCACCATCCATATGTAGCTCCCTCACACGACGTTAAAATTTATTCTTGAATCAAAATTTATTTCCAACCTCCTGGATGAGAACCAATGTAATACCTTTGCACGAAAAGGATTCAGAATCTTAATTTAAGAATTACAGACCCATATCTTTCTCAGCTGTGTCAGTAAAGTCATGGAACGAATCATACTCAAACATGTTTTTATATTCTTTTACGATAATCTTGTTCTGTCAACGCATCAGTCTGGGTTTATGCCAGGTGATTCTACTGTCAACTAATCGCTGTCCCTTTATCACGAGCTTTGCTCAGCTATTGATCTTCGTGAGGATGTAAGAATTGTTTTCTTAGACGTAGGCAAAGCTTTTGATAAAGTGTGGCACTCTGCTTAACCCCTCCAAAAACTTGAGAAGAATGGAATATCCGTCGAATTATTAGCCTGGTTTCATTAATTCCAATATTAAGTTATTTTCTGATGATATGTCCCTTTATTTGACTGTGGATGTCCTGCAATCGGCATCTGACATTCTTAATACGGACTGATCAGCATTTGACGACTGGTCCAAACAGTGGCACATTTCTTTCAATACCCTCAAAGCTCACCTCTTGCTCTGTACCCTTCCTTTCTCTTTCAAGATCACCAGCTCGAGGATGTAGCTTATCATAAACACTTAGGAACAACCCTCAAAGGCGATTAAATATGGTATCAGCATATCAGTCTTTTTTTCTAAACGCTTTAATAAATCATTAAATGCTTGTGAACTCGTTTGGACAGGTAATCCACTGATTTGGGATGGGTGTACACAGACAGATTCTAACAAGTTAGAAGCAATTCAGACGGCTGCAGCCCGCGTAGTCACTGGTGCTATGTAAGGTACTTCCACCTCTAAATTTTTTATGAAGAAATTGGATTGGAAACACTTGTGGAACGCAGAAAAATGGCTTAATTAATTATCATTAACAACATTGTTTACAATTTGACCCCTACTTATTTCGTGATCTTCTTCCTGAAACTGTCGCCACAGCTGTAAATCATAACACCAGTAACCGACAACCCATCTATCCTTTTCGGGCAATAACATTGCTATTTGATCAATCTTTTTTTCCTTCTACCGTCCATCTGTGGAACCAGCTGCCCCTTGCAATATGTAATGGTGCTTCATCTGCTCAGTTTAAGTCAAAATTAAAATTGACACATTAGAATCTCGTCCAATATGTAGAACTACTGTACAAAGCTACGCTTGCGCTGCAGTTTCTGAATTCTCATTTGTTTAAGATCGGTGTAGTTGATTCGCCTCTTTGTGCATGTTGTACAGGAATTTAAGACACTTTCCATTATATTTTATATGTCCTTTGTGCCCAAATTTGAGGGTCCACTGAAGCAGTAAAATTATTTTATTAGCACCGTTCATTACTACAACAGCTCACTATGGCAACAAAGCCTGTTCTCGTAACAATTACTTTACAATTTTTGCAGCTGTGCATGTATTTATTGAAAAAAAACTGAGAGATTGAAAGTGAACTGAGTTGTAGTAGTTCAATTTATGATTATTGTAAGCACCAGCCGCACTATCTGTCCTAGTCTTATTTAGTCTTTCTTGCTCATGCTCAATATTGTCTTTTTTGTCCGGACTATATGTTGTCCCTTTTTCCGCGAGATGGGTTAATATAGGGTCCCCCTGTTCCCCGGTCGCTTTCTTTGAATAAAATAAGTTTAAACCAAACGAATGTTGGGTAGCGAACCTGAGAAGATCCTGAAATTGTTTAAGGCTGCACCACGAGAATGAAAAGTAATTTTTCAGCTCGTTCTTTCCGCCACTGTTGCCTGGTGCCATGATGTTGTTGTTAGAGCCAGGGCACTGGCGCCCGATGTTGCCCACGCCGTCATGGCCAGACCCAAGGCTGCAAGCACAAAAGATATAGCTATAACCAGCTACAACCAGATACTTATATCCTTATCTGAAGACACAGCATTTGAGAAATTTTTATATGATTTTACACTCGTCAGATGATAAAAGGGCAGAAAATGAAGCATATGTAGTAAACACTCATCATGAATTAGCCTAAATTAAGCACACAATAATATCTTCATAGGATAGGGATTGATTGAGAATTATGTAAGGGTCTTATATGGGACAATTTTCTCCAGAACGGAATATTTGAAAGTCATTTTCATACACACAGGCCCCTGAGTAACGGGAACGCTTCTCTCATGTGTATTCAGGACAGTCATCTCGGTACCGAAAGAAAATATTACCTGTCTGGCGTGGACGATCAACATTCTAACTCAGGCTCAGGAAGTCAGTCGGCCGGTTTGAGCATTACTATGCACAGCTGCCTTTACTTACCTGAAGATGCATGTTAATCTAGGCACAGATTTCAATTTCTTAGGATCTTGGGCTTGCAGTGCCTACTCATTACGCTTTTGGTTTGGATTCACCTTAAACAACTGAATAAACACTTCAGTGCAGAATGACAGTTAAAGGCTATGGGGTAAACTATTTTCACTTGGCTGTCAATTAGCCTGAGATTAATCAGGAACGTACATATGCAATGTGTGTGTGTATGTACGTCCCTGTATTAATCCAACATTTAAAACAAAGGGTATAGGAATTATACAATGACCCTTCTTGGGTTATTCAAAAATTATAACTAAGGCTTGTCAGCTCTTTTCATACTCAAAAGAATTTTAGTAATTATCACCTATGGTATTTCTTTGTTTGATTTTCATAAACTTCTCAAGCCTCTGGGGGCTTTAAATCACTAGTTGATAAGAGTTGTGTAAAGTGTCCGGCTACCAATGTACGCGATCTAACAGGTATTGATATTTGGTCAGTTATACGATTTCACCTTCAAGAGTTGATATCACAATGTCCAAAGTTAGACATCAGAGGTATATACCCTTTTAATCAGGTATCTCTATTAAGAGATTTCACTTTGAGTGTATGCAATATATTGTATAGTGCTGTAAATATATTTATTTTCAAAATCTGAATGATCCAGTATCTAGGCAGGAGCTAATCGCGGGCTTTCCAGGACAGATAAACCACATGTACTATATACAACACTGGGCAATACAGAAGTTCTACTTGCAGAAAAATATATATACTATTGTAACTAATAAATAAAACGTATGGTCTCCATTTTTTTCAGTTGACTGGTATGAAATATTTCAGTGTTAGCTTTATATATATATATATATATATATATATATATATATATATATATATATATATATATATATATATATATATATATATATATATATATATATATATATATACATATATATATATATAATATGTGTACTAATATACTTGACTCTTGCCTGAAGTACCATACCTGGGTAATAGGGACACTTGTTACGAGGGTCACTTTTCCCAGCACCAAACTGTTAGACAGGTACATATATATATATAAATACATGCATGTCTCGGGTGGTTTATGGGCAATTATATACTGTCCACAAAAAAATATATTATGGAATAGGTCCTACAGCCGGTTTGTGGGTCATGCCCCATGTCTGCGGGTCAATTATAATCCTCAAACCGGACCGGGCAGTATATACCAAGTATAGCTTACCACAATTTTTGGGCATTTATAGTTTCCACAATTTGCTCATTTGTACGTTTCTGAACCCCCCCCCCCGTAGCGCATTGAATTTGAGGCAAACATGGTTTATGGGCATTTTTCAACTAAACCGAGCAACTGCCCACAAGACGGTCTGAGGATTACAATTCTGCCCATAAACCAACCAAGACATAACTATATATATATATATATATATATATATATATATATATATATATATATATATATATATATATATATATATATATATATATATATATATACATACATATATATATATTAATATAGTTATCGGTCCCACGAATTCAGGGAGAATTTGAATGAAATCAGGCAATTCTCCTGTCATAGATGGACAAGCATCATGATGACCTGTTTTTTGGTTGTTTTTTTTTTTTTACACCAGTCCAGTTTTAACAATAGTCATCTCGTGTATTATTGTATATACTTTCATTCCGGTTTTTTTCCTTACCTTTGTACATATTTTATCTGTTTAGATTTGTATCGTATGGTTCCTTTTTAGCGCAAGTGACAATAAAGTCTATCTGTACAACACTTATAAAAAAAAATAAATTTTAATACTAAATACAGTAGCAATGGGAAAGGTGTGGACTGGACAGATACAAAAATCTATCTAAGAAAAACCATATACAACATTTTCTATGGGTCCAGATATGGCTGCTAGTGTAGCAGTTGAAAAGATCATAGAAACCCATTATAATTGATGCCTTGAGCAAACTTAAGGAAGGATGTGAGAACATGACACAATTGCAGAAATCCATGGCTGAGATGGGTAAAGTTTTAGCTGAAATAGTGTCTGCTCTACAACTATTGCTTGTATCTACTGTCAGGGAGGCGATTAATGCTACCATTAAAGCTCTAAGATTTGACCACACTGTCATGAATACAATAAGGAAAGAAGCCAGATAATTAAATTCAATCTTTAAAAAAAGGAATAGCAAAACGACAGAACAGAAAATGTCAGGATTTTTAACCTGACTGAAGAACTTGATGAGAATACGAAGGATGAAGTGAGCAACCTGAAGCTGATTTGGGTATCACTGTGACCAATCAGGAAATAAGTGAGTGATATAGGCAACCTGGTGCACATGGTAAAACCAGACGAATTCAGTGTAGATTTGTATCAAGAGATACTAGGGCAGAGGTTATGAAGAAAAAAATGAAAAAAGTAACACTTCGAGGTGTAAGAAGGTGTTCATCGCAGATGACTTGACCCTTTGCAGGAGCAAAACTATTACATACAATCAAAGAAGATCCGAAAGTTAAAAAGGCCTGGACAGTCAATGGCAAAGTCTTTTACACCATCTGGAAAGATGGCCATGGAGTGAAAAAAGACCATCGAAAATTGTGATAACTTACTACAGCTCAGTTGGACAGAGGCCCAAATCAAGGAACTGGAGATATACACTGAATACTACGACAGGCAGACCCTTTTCCATAACCTATACACAAACCACGTGCCAGCTGGGCACCTGGATGGTCACAACTATGCCAAACAAAAGAACTGTGAGTTCAAGAGCATCTAACTTTTAGGCCCTAACGTTTGTGGCTTACAAAAGAAAAAATACAGTATAGGATACTACAAGAAGTTGTAGCAGACTTTGATATTATATGTGTCAGTGAGACTAAATGTGATTGTATTTGTTCTCAGGACCTTGAACATTTTGAAATAATGTGTGCTAAAAATAAAAGCTCCGAACAGCTGCATGGAGGTGTGCATAGACCAGCAGTATGGATAAATAGGTTAAATGTGTTCCAGTTTTGGACAACACTTCTCCTTACAGTCCTTTGTGAATTCTTCTAAAAAAGAAATATTAGGTTGTGATGTTTTATTTGGAGCTACCTGCATTCCTCACCAAGGATCAAAGTTTTATTCAAATGAGGTTTTTGATGATGTTATACAGGATTATGTTCAAACAAAAAACATCCCTGATGCACCTGTATTCTTGGTGGGTGACTTTAATGCAGGGTCTGGAGTTCGTGGTGATTTTATAGAACTGGAGCAGCCTCTAGCATTTGAAACTGATATGGATCCAGATGATATTCTTTTTAGTAATACAACAGAAGAACTGTAAGGGTGTAGTATTTGTACAAAGAGATATCATAAAGATATCCAAACAAATAACAATGGTTTTGCATCAGTAGATTTGTGTAAGACCCTGGACATACATATTGTTAATAACCGCTTTGGCAAAGACCAAGGGGTGGGTTGCACACTTTTTGGAGATACTAGCACAATTGATTACGTTATAGCTTCTCCATAGATTCTCAATTGTATTTGTAACTTTGAAGTTGACCAATTTGATAGTTATCTGTCAAAAGAACACAGTTCTATTTTATTAGAAGTTGTACCCAAAAGGTTTACTAATGAACATACCACAGTTAACACTCATGGCAATACCTCTGAGAATGATAATCCGACAAGGAAGATTGTATGCGACAACGAGAAGAAATCTGAGTTTATTTATAGGTGCGATGCTAAAATGTTATAGGATATAGAAGGTGAAATCAACACATTGTTTGTTAATGGTGTTGATCAAGCTAAGACGGATAATTGTGTATAAGTTCTTAATGACATGTATATGCAGATAGCTCATGGTATAGATATAGTTAAAGTTTATAAACCTAAGAAGCCTACAAGGAGAGTGAAACAGGGTAGCAAAAATTGGTTTAATACTGAGTGCCATAATTTAAGAAATGATTACGTCAAGGTCAAAAATGTATTAAAGAACAACAAATCTTTGCAAAAAAAACAAACTTATTTAGCAGAAGCGAAACTATATTAGTAAGTTATAAATGCTACTAAAAAGCAGTATGTGAAACAAATTGAGAAGAATATAAGGAGTCTGAGAAGTTTCAATCCTAAAAACTACTGGAACATTGCAAATAGGTCAGCTTCATACAAGCGTGTTAGTGATGAGATATCTAAGAAAAGTTTTCCTAAGCATTAAAAAAAAAAAGTCAAAACAAACAAGAGAGTAACCAAGGGAATGATCAAGATTTTGACCAAAGTAAAATTAACAGAGAAAGTAATCAGTTTATTAACAAAATGTTCATTCTGGAAACGTTCCCCTCGAACTGGGAACAAGTAGGGTAATGTTCAGGCACAGCATGTAGTCCAGCTTTATCACTGATAAACAATGAAGTGGAGAGGCATGTAATTAGTGACCCCGTGCTAGATAACATAATAAGCACGATCTGCACGCCAAGGAACAGATTAAAAAGCTTAACCTGGAAACCCCCCCCCCCCATTGTACCCGACCTGGCCTTTCATCTTCTAGGGGTATGGAGCTATTCTGCCTCTAAAGCAGTGTTCCTATCATGTTTACTGTAGAAGAAATTCATGGCAAGTAAAGAAGCTCAAGAATAACAAAGCTCCTCTGGTATTGACATGATAATAAACGAGTTTATCAAAAAATAGTCCTGACATGGTCATGGATGTACTAACAGATTTTTTTAATTTAGTAGTAAAATTTGGTATTGTTCCTACTGACTGGACTCTCGGGCTGATGCTACCTTTGTATGAGGGTAAAGGGTCACAAGAAGAAACAGATAATTATAGAGTTATAACTTTATTGAGTTGGATCGGGAAAGTATTTACATCAGCGATTAAACAAAGGATAACTTCTTATATTAATTGTGTCGGGCTTTTAGGTGACGAACAAGCAGGATTCAGATCTGGTTTTTCTACAATGGATCACAGTTTTTTTTCTTTATAGTATTAGTATTGTAAGCTTATATCTGTTTAACAAGAAGAGAGTTCACTGCTCCCTTGTTGATTACCACAAAGCTTTGATCTTGGGGATGGAACTTTTTTATGGTGGAGACTACTGTCTAGTAAAATTAAAGGTAAAATTTAAAATGTAATTTTTAACATGTATGAAAACGCTAAGCCATGTGTTCTTGTGAGGAATCAGAAATCTGACATTTTCAAATGTAATACAGAGGTACGTCAGGGCGAAAATTTGTCCCCGCTCTTCTTTGTAATATATTTAAATGAATTTGAATACTCGATCAGAAAATATTATAATGATATAGATTTCATGTCAGACGAAGTAAGATCTCATTTAAGTTATCATACAATTGAAGTATTCTTTTGTCTATTCACATTGTTATATGCAGATGACACCATAATTCTAGCTGAAAGCGCTGAAGAGTTACAACCATCTTTAAAAGCTGTTAACACACATTTTGTCGCCTGGTATTTAATTGTAGCAAGTTTAGTAAAGCTATGAACAAACAGGTTAACCAAGCTAACAAAGCATTGTTTAAGTCAGTTTGTCATTGTAACAAGATGGATTTCCCAATTTATATTGAGCTCGAATTAGACAAGGCTCTTGTACTTCCCATCTTATTATGCAGCACAAAAGTCTGGCGCTTTGCGACCTTAAGCCAACTGGAAAGTTTTCAATTTAGTTTTCTTAAAATGTTACTGAAGGTGCATGAAAGAATTGCTAATTGCATGGTGTATGGTGAAACTGGGATATTTCAAATAAATAAGCTTATAGAATGCAGAATGCTTAATTTCTGGGAGAGAATCGTAAATGGTGAGAAAGTAAAATATCATGTATATTGTATAAACTTCTGAAAATTCAACATGAACGGTATTTGTGAATCACCATGGTTAAAAAAGGTAAGGAGATTATGGATAAATCTGGCATGTCTTATCTGTAGTATGTGAGAGGACCAGTAAATTAAGATTTCAATTGACAGAGAGCTTTCTGATGTTTACCAACAAGAATGGATAACTGAAGCAAACCTGAATGCTCACTGGAGGACTTCCAAGTTATTTAAGTAAAGATTAGTTCTTGAAAAATACTTAACAGAATTGGAAGGTAATTTCGTTTGTACGTAACTAAATTTAGACGTTGTAACACTAACTACCTGCTGTTACAGGCAGATATAACAATATTGAGTATGCAAATAGATCCTGTAACTTGTGTAACCAAGGTTGCCTTGGTGATGAATCTCATTATATTTTCGATTGTCCACACTTTTCTAAACCAAGAGTATTTTTCATAAACAGAAATATAAGAAACAAACCTAGTGGTTCAAATATGTACAAGGTCTTTAATGCAAAATATACTGATGTGTGCCGTTTGGCAAAATTCTGTAGCATTATTATGAAAGAATTTTAAATGAAGGCAGAGCCATCTTGATTGGTATTACTATTTTTATTACATTATCCCTTACTCCAAAAGGGATCGCTGGAAAAATAAAGTCATTGTCATTGTCCGTAGTCGTCATTTTGGACCATAAAAAAAGCGATGTACGTATACTGAACATAAAAGCGAGTTCGCTCGCGAATATCATATCACTATGATTAAAAGTACGGAAAAATAACTTGGCAAGTAAAATTATAATCCTCAATTTTTGTTTTCATGCAATGTATGGAATTTAATTTGTATCTTAACCAACCTTAGCCCACACTGTTACTAATCACGCCTTGCCTTTGGCGGTAAGTGCGGTATTTTAACCAATCATTGCCCTCCTTGGTAGACCTATGGACTCCAGTGGTCGCCATTTTGGACCATAGAAAAAAGTGTTGTACGTACACTGACCACAACAGCGAGCTACGCTCGCGATTATGGCATAATATAAGTATATGTGAATTTGAATTTGCTGGTGCGACCTGATACTGATAAGCCAAGTTGACATCTCAGGACAGCCAATCAACGGGTATGATGTGGGTCACACGTCGTCGGATACAGGAAGTATTCTCCATTCACCTGTTAAAGGTTCCTAGGTAACCAGTACTAAACATTCACTTTTCAGTAAATTTGAGAATTATTTACACGAAAATAATTCTTTAAAATCTTAAACTCACTGATAACAGCCTAACCAGAGAGACTTCAGCTGGGGTAAAATCTTTCTCACAACATGTTTGTTTCGTGTTACTTGATAGTTTGGCCAGCGTTATTTTTATGGTAAATCATTAGAATATATCCCCAATAATCTATGACTTACTTAGGGTCAAACTGTGACTGATCATGCTTAGCTGAGACGGCGACTTGACTTGACCCATTCCAGGTCAGATACAGCTAAGTCAATAGCATTGCACCCAACCCGCGCCAAGGAAAGCTATTGACCTCGGGCGTGAAATCATGAATGGTTTTACATACAAATCTCGGCAAAAATGTGTTCTAGTACCAAGAATTTTCAGTAAAAACAGTAGGGCAGACGACAATTTGCATCCCTGCACTTTGGGGAGATTTGGGCGGGAAAGGGTTAATGCCGTGAGCAGCTCCTACCTGTGGCCTAGTTCGTGAGTGGCGGTTCCAACGGATGAGAATCCACCGAATTCTTCAACAACCGAGCTGCTCCAGGCCTCCTTAGTTTGGCAGATGGTACCGATGTAGGCCATTCCTGTGTCACATGAAGGTAAACCATTTGGGCCAACATTTAATGAGAAAGTAAATTGTCATGATCTGTGGGTTGAGACACTATCAACTGTTCTTCGATTTACACCAAGACGTTGTAGCCTGACACATTGGATATAGCAACAGCGACTTGCTTCATTTTCAGGAAATGGATGTGTGTAGGGGATCTCATTGAGGTTTAACTTTTCAATGTTAGAAAAATCCTTGTGTTGTTGATAAATTAAATAAAATCGCCCTGATTTCAAGCCAATTTCAAAATAGTGATTTTTTTATGGTGCCCAACACACTCGTACTTTTAAAACAGGACTTAAACCCAAAAGATTTGGGGATACCTAAAGTTCTTCAAGGTTCATGGATTGAAAATTATTAATAATAAAAACATCTGAAAAGTGTGTTTTGAAAAGGACGAAAGTTAAAGAACATCGGACTGACATGCCAATTCTGTGACTTCATAAACATTAACACATTTGTTCAAATAGATACGTTCTAAAATTTGTACACATCCTTACGTAGGACCCACGTCTTAAGTATTCTCTTTTTCTTTGTTTGTTTAGAATGATGAAATGCTAAAAATAATGTTTACACATTTTCCCTTCAAATTTGAAAGGTCAGGATAGTAAACACTATAAATATCCTAGATACGGATTTTCAAGCATATAATACTCATTTTTGACCAGTCGCTATAGGATTTGCTGACACATGCAAGGAGGTATCTCCGCATTTCCACAGGCAGATGATCTAGTTTACAGGCTATTCATGAAATAATAATAAACAAACGAACAGGCCTATAACTTTATTTTATGAACAGAAACAAATTATCCTTTAAAGATCATTGGAATTCTTACCTGCGACCGGGTGTCCTGTTGTATCAGAGATCATAGGGTACCTGACAAAATCATTGAAATACAACATATTGAATTTGGTGTTATAACGTAGGTAGGAGTGGCAGGCCTATCAGATCAAGAATAACGTCACGTTATCAGTCTTGCTTCTGCGGTACAAACCCGGCTAGTTTTGATATCGAGCAGACGATATACGCATACACCGTTTTCACGAGTGGGCCCAACATGGTTGTCTGGCAATAAAGCACGGGGAATTTGGATTCGTCGGCATTTGCCAACACCTTGTAAGTTATTATGTGGCATTTTCAGTTGAAACATACATCATAATGTATTAAAACACGACTGAGCTTGACAGAGAGGATTGAACTACACAAAGGAGACCTCTGTCTTAACGGCCCCCTGCTCTTCTGTCTGCGGATATAATCCTCTCTGCTTGGCCGTGTTTTAATTCTTTAATATATCACCTACGTCAGAACGTCTACGTTTTATATTCAATTCAGTCGTCCTTGTTGCTTTCTGAACTTAACACATTTATTCCCCTGAAACATTTTTCGTCAAATACCAGGTGTTCATATTTAATATTATTGTTACGCCAAACGAGGTATCCCAGAGCATCTACTACTGCAAGAAAACACAACCAAGCCTGCTTTAATGTCATAAATAATTATATTTCATGTATATGGGCAAACACAGACATTCTGTTTTCCCTGGAGTTCCTTCTTTCCTTTTTTCTTTCTTTCTTTCTTTCTTTCTTTCTTTCTTTCTTTCTTTCTTTCTTTCTTTCTTTCTTTCCCTTGCTCTCTCTCTATTTCTTTCTACTTTTCTCAAGCACAGTAAAGGCGACAGCTTTACATATTATTAAGAACACTGCATCAGTGATGAACTTTGGAACCGTAGCTTGATTTTTTAGAAAGTCGAAGATTATGCAAATTAGGTGCAATTAACAATTTAAAGGTTTCGTATCTTAAAAGCTATTGTTGATAGACAGAAATTTAATTTGTGCATAAAGGTTTGCGGCATCCATGTAGTTTTGCAATGAGCCACGGAAAAAGGTTGCAGCATTTTAAATTATGCCCATTAGGACAATTGAAAAGATTAAGTAGAGTTGCCTATCCAATTGCAAATTATTGGTTTATACTATAAGTGCATCCAAACAACCATGAACCAAAGATGTGGTATTTTAGTTTGTGCAAATTAGGCAATTACAAAAATTTAAACCTTACATGTACAAAGGGTCTTCAAATACGCAATGTGTCTGTTGACCAATTGTTTTTCGAAATAAAATATGTTTAAACCAAATCTTACATATCTTAAATACGGTTAGAAAAAGAGGTGATATTCCAATTGCAATTTATAGATTTACGATATAGGCGCATCCGGTAAACAATGAACAAAAGTTGTGGTATCATAATTCATTTAGAGAGGGGGGCTAAACAGAATTCAAATCTTAAATGTCGTCATAACTGTTGCACACAGATTTGTTTGCATATCTAAAATGTCTATTTTATTCCTGTTACTTTAACGTGCAAAGATTGTTCTTATTAACCTCTATGACACAGAAACAACAGTAAATATCCTAGCGCCTTTCTGCTTGATATGAACAACTTTTATATCTAAATTCAGGATGATCACATTATATTACCATGTCGCTTATAAGAAAGCTTGCAACTTTCAAAATATTCCTTCAGAAAAGCATTTGAAATACAACCCCCAAACAGTGAACATGTTTCTTTATTTATTCTTTCCAACGGAACACTTTTGGTTTTTATTATCACAAAATGCAATAGTTATTGACTATTGAATATGTGTTAATATACGAACAACCAATATACTTTTCGCTGGTGTTGCAAAAGAATATATCAGTGACAAAATTTTGGGCGGAAACTACCGTGGCGTTTTCAGAAGACAGATAACATACCATGTGAATCCCATAGCGTGGTCGTGTGCAGGAAGTTCCGACTTCATCTTTACAAGCCATTTGCGGAGGTTAGCCAGAGCCACGTTGGGGTCAATGGCCATCTCACTGGGGTTGGACGGACTCCGCTTCAGGTTGTACTCTACCCACGATGCAGCACGCCGGTCCTAAAGTTATTGACAGCAACAAACACTCGATACGTTACACTCTCACTGGTTGTTGTATTATCCCCATATGTTAGATTCATACATCGAAGATATAAAGACTGAAAGGTTCGACCCTTGATATGTATATTCAAATTAAACATATCGCATTTTGAGGACCTGTGTTGCTTCTGACGGTCCTCTGATGGTCTGATGAGCAACAAATCATGCTGCATGTATGGTTAATCTCATTATATTCTATACATCGGTGGGTTAGAACTATTTTTCAAACCAACCACTATCGTGCACGACAGTTGGAAAGCAGCAGTAAATGGTTTCCAACCATGCAAACAATAATGCAAAAATTGTATTTGGGGTGTTATGGATCTAAATTGTATTTGTATAGATATGTCAAATACTGCTTGCGTGAGCGTCGTGAACATCGTGGAAAACCTCTCACGCTCCGCTTCAGCGGATTATGAGGATATTTCGGCATCATCCATACGGTACTTCGCAATCGCGTTCTCGCGCAAGACGTACTCCTTTGCTCTGTGCGAAACGTCTACATAGCAAATACATTTTCAAATGTCTTTTACGAAATTTGATTTTATTTGGAAATCCCAGAATACATTTAAAATTATTTTGAACAACAAAAACCTTTAAGACTCAGAAAAAGTACGTAGAATTATGCCAAGGATACAGACCCACTGTTAAATTTTGAAAATCAAGATGACAGGAATCATACTATGCAATCTACAACTTTATGTTATGTGCAGACTTAAGTCTGAGTGCTTTTCTGCCAGAACTTGTATGCAAAGCAGAATGTTTGTCTGACACTGCTGACGTTTATAGCAGCGGAGGAAAAAGCCCTTCTCAGACAAGGCAAAAATCACACCAAAACGTTTGTCATTTAGTGTGAAGCGTGTACTTCGATTCGCATGTTAACATATTTACTTTACAAAATCTATCAAATTGCCTGCTGAACGACTGGTTAAATTACTGCATACCGCTTACAAAAAGTCAGGCAGGCAGTCCATTTAAGAAAATATATTCTGCCCTGCACGTGGTTCTTTCTTCCAAGCACTGTTATGAAGAAATATTGCGCCGGACTCTGTTAATGCCTTTGCATCCCAAGCTTGTAGCCTGTAGAAATTTACCCAAACCCACAAAAAAAGGAATGTTGTTCAGTTGGCCGAACAGCCCTTTGGCCGTTTAAAACTTAAATTAAAGCCCAACAAATACCCAACAGCAGTGGTTAAGTCAAAAGTGCTCTTGTCGGGAAAGCGGTTACAAGAAAAGGACCACAAAGCCAGAAACGTGAAGCCAGAAATAATGATGAACACCTGAATGCTGTATTAAAAATCGTCTGTTCGTTTACGAGATTACAGATGCTAAAGAAAAACAGTGAGGCCAACACATTGATAAATGATGATGATCATGAGAATCAAACCACAGGCGCTCGTAACGTTCAGTAAGTCAAGTTTTTGTGCTAATATACGCGGGGGGGGGGGGGGAACTGGTAGAGAGGGCGAACCTGGAACATCTGTACGTGCAATTGCCCACTTAGGGCCTTATCTCCAATAAAGTATTGTGTATTCATCTGTGCAGTCAATGATTCGTGCTAATAAGATGGTATGTGGTGGGCCTAAAACCACTACGTCGTCAGACGGAGCTCCTACAGAAAAAGGTTTACAACGAAACTCACATCTGGATCATCATCCCGCTTCACGTTTGACATAATTTCTCGGTTTCTGTACACACCAAGGAGCTGCAGCTCAGGAATTTATTCCAAAACTAGTTTTTACAGGTATGTCACACACATAATCCATTGAAATCCAAATACATCCATGGCAACACACCTATTATTGTCGCAAATGTCCCACAAAAACCATTTCGGGCAAAACGTCCGACATTCCAGCGCCTATTTCAAACGCTAAAGAATCAAGTTTGGTCAGGTTTCATTATTTGTGGATAAAAGCAGGATAAAAACGTCAGTGGATCAAAGAATACGGTTTGATTGACAGTTGAGAACAGTTGCCATACGACTAATGCCACGGAACGAACTTGATTAAGGATGGGATACCCTTTCGGCGGGGGGGGGGGAGGGGGAAGGTACTCCCATTCCCATGTAGGATTGCTCTGGGTATATGCCGCGGGTGAGGCCTCGTTTCCATAACTCCCAGGATTAGAAAAGCCTCCCCCCCCAAAAAAAGGTACAAGGCTGGATTAGGATAGGGGTAACAATTATTTGAGTAAAATGAATGTCTTATTCGTTTTTCAAACAAATGTATAGATCTTGCATATAGGCTGGAGATAGAGGATATAATTAGTAAGTTGTTTAGGGGATTTTTTGTGGGAAGTAAGAATATGCTAAAACTTGTTTAAAATTGGAATGTTTGTCTCCAAAGTGCACCAGGATGCACCAATGCAGAACTTCTTTCAACACATTAAAGGGTATGGTATAAAAATGTCAGAGGCACACACCCAGCCTGATCTTGAATATGTGCCCCCCCCCCACCCCGACATCTTTATTCTTGAACACCCATTTAAAAAAAATATTTGAACGGTGTCTATAGTCTGTAGAACACAAGAAACTATCAGACATACTGATGTACAACATATTACATTATGAATATGACGCAGTGATGTGCAGATACGGACAAACAAAATTATAATACTTTATTCAAAACCCCATGAGACGAAGAAAGTATGTACATACATCGAAATACATTTCACAATGTACATCATGAACAAACATGTAATATACACGCACCAAAATTATCAATAGCATGTAAAGTTTGGTGTCTCCTCTAGTCAGGACCCGGTCATTACCAAAGAGGCCCTCGCCAGAGGAGACACACCTCGGAAAAAAGGGACGATCAAGTGTTCTTGTGATGTAGCAGGCATCGCCGGGAGTCGGAGTCATCAGAGGCACAGCCGGACCCCGGCGACAGCCGCGCCAGTACTCGGAGCTCCTACCAAACAGATTAAACTCGGCTAATAAACCAAACACAGGAAGCACAATGGACTAAAAAGCTTTTGTTAAGAGCATACCCAGATAACTAAATTACGTTGATGCCTGCAATAAATAAACATAAACTGGAATCAGAATGAAAGGGCAAAAATTTATTTTCCACTTTCACTTCATTGCTGCATCAGCAGAGTAAATAACGGCACGTCAATGTGTCATTGCCAGAGTTACGGAGCAATAGACAGTTTCTTACACATTAAACTGAGTGAGTATTGCTAATGAAACACCTTCCCCATTCCCCTATAGGTTTTTACTTTGTCAACAATATTATTTCCCCTCTTGAGATAGTAAAAGTCAAAATGTTCAGCTATTTCCCCAGACTTGGCCGGTCGAAAGAATATGGGATCTCCAATGGATACGCTGATTGGTGTCTTCTGCGCTGCAACTAACTTGAAGGGTGTTTGAACTTCACCATACCCCTCTTCTGTGTACGGTTCTAGCTGAACTGGAGTTAGAAAAGGTGTCGGGTGTTTGTCTGGACTGACAGGGCCACTTGCAATGAATCCCCCGCTCTGACAACATATATAATGTGGGGCAATTCGAGTAACTTGCAAACCAAAGCACATGGCAGCTCGACATTCATTTGCGGCGTAGTTGTCAAAAAGCTGTGCTTGGAGAAAAGCAGATCCGATTGCTACTTCCGTTACTGATGGATCCTGGGAAGATTCTCTAACACACCCAGAGCCTCCCCCATTGAAGAATTCGAGCAGTATGTTATTTCGTTTGCAGTATGATGCGATCTGTTGTCGGAAATGAACACATTGTCTCATAAATATGCGTTTTATGGCGTACATAACTATATTTGGAGTCCACGAGTATGGATTTTTATCTGGAAGCCCTGCAACATGCGCTTCATACCCCATGACACCTACTAGCATCAAATGACAACTGTTTTTTATTGCCTCTAGCACCTCCTCAAACTTACGCACTGTGTCAATGTTGGAGCGATGTGCCCCAAGATGTATACCAAGAAATTTGTAAGACATGTCAAGGTCTATAACTACTCGTAACTTCAGTTGGCTTCCAATTCCATGTTTATCAGACGAATTAAAGTGTTTGCTACAAAACTGGTCAATTATTTTGACATGATCTGTGCAATCAACTGTCAGCGATATATTTTTTCCTGCTTTTGTAATTGCAATTGCCTGAGATAAGTCACTGGGTTGGACAGTGGGATAAGCAACGTATAGGTCATCCAGGTTGTCTACCGTTGCCGAAAGAAAGGCTGCCTCTTTGACACTAAAACACATCACCCCAGTTATCACTCCACTGCCTTTAGATAGAATCCTTTTCAATAGCTCGACACTACGTATACTTTTTGTAGCTACGCGAATGGCTTTTCCGGCAGTCTCTACTGTTCGTATTAACGTTGCAACATTGGAATCAAATTCGTCAAGGTCTATGATCATAGCCGGTAGAGAGATGCCTTCTGCCTTTACCAAATTTTTCAGATTCTTATAGTCCATATGAATCCTTTCAACAGGCGCTTTAATAGTACCAGATGCTTTAAACTGCCAGCGTAGTAACTGGCGGAAGAATACCATCGATGTCATTAATGACGTCATAATAATGCTTGCGCACATGATTGCGTAGGTCTTGAGCTTCACCTTAAAAGAAAAAAAAAGTGACATTTATTATCACGCCAATTAATATGTCATGGATCATGGATGTGACACCCCCTACACACCCACCCCACCCCCACCCCCAGGCGAACGGACTGGAATTTTTATTTTTACCTGATGACAGACCCAGGCGGCCACCCCACCATGTCACATTTGCGTAAAAGACTGTTGACACTGTGTCTGGAAAAATGGAAAGTCCTGGACTAAAACTTGCACCCCACAGGTCTCAATGCACCTACATACATGCTTTCAACAGAAAGTTCCTCGTTTTTGAACGGTCTGGCCTGCTCGCCAAGTACAAAAACTCTGGGTGGAACACTGGCTGGAGCAAAATTCTTTGTTGGCAGGCTTCGAAAGCTAACAAAGGGTAATGTATCGCTCCTACATCATATTGTCCCATTTCACTCATTCCACTAATTTTGTAAAAGGTAACGTTCCTGTGCAGAGTTTTTTTGGTTTTTATTGTATGTTTTTTTTTTTTTTTCAAGCAGCCTACGGACCATGTGTTTATGGTTGGACAAAAAAAAGGTAGCGATACAATGATGGGACCTTGACTGGTACGAGGTCGCTGTGCTCGCTAATATTTTTAGTCACGAACTTTAGGTGCGTTGATCACGTAAGGCACAGTTATAGTCCACCTAAGCCAGGTGTTTGTGCCCCTATATCGCACTGTATCTAAAGATTCGCTCAAGATAAACAGACGGGACTTCATAGAATGTTATTAAATGGGCATACCTCCATTTTCTGAAAATTTCATAATTTATACACCAACAAATAAAAACATAGCCTCCACCTCCCATACTAAATCTTGATAGCCCACACCACACCACAATCACACACATTCTTTGAAGAGGTAAATGTCTGTTGATTAAACAAGCAATTTTGAAGGTAACTGTTATATGGATGTTTAAAGTTCCATAATATATACAACGGGCTACTATTTTTACATCAGAAAATGTTTGAATCTTGTTTTTTTCCACGTGCCTTGTCTAAACCGTAATCTTAAACTGAGTACAACGTTGTGAAAAACAATATTATGTTCACGTGGGCATCATGAAAAGTGCGAACTATAAGCACGCATAATTTCTGTTGAGTCATAAAACCATAATCATGAACAAAGTACATGTTTATGATTCATGACAGTTTGTCAGAAACTGTATTCCGACGGTGGAAGAAGCTTACAGATGGTCCAATGGGGACAGTAGGCTCGACTGACCTGTGCTAGGAAATAGTGCATGTTGTGTTACTTCCCTTAGTTAGGTCTGTGTGCCAACACATACATTTTGTTTTTCCTGGAATTCTTTCTTTTGCCCAGATTTTGTCCGGAGCTCTTCTCGGACACCGCGATACATACAAATACCAAATTTGCCATGGTGATTGACCTAGCAGTGTAAACCTGCATATTGTATTGCCAAGATTTTTAAAAATTATGCAAATTAGGGGCATTTAAGAATTTAAATCTTTGATATCTTCAAACGTTTTACAGATGGAGACACTATTTTAAATGCTAGGTATAGGTTTCTGAGGATGGGCTATCTAATTGATAATTTTTAAATTTGTAGCTATTGAAATTATGCAAATTAGGGACATTTGAAAATTTAAATCTTTTATATCCTCAAAACTAATATAGATACTAGATATAAGTTTGTAAGGATGGGCTATCTAATGTATATGTTTAGAGATTTGTAGCAATCGAAAGTATGCAAATTTGCGGCATTTAAAAATTTAAATCTTTAATATCCTCAAAACTAATATAGATAGAGACATGATTCTAAATGATAGGTATAGGTTTGTGAGAATGGGCTATCTATTTATTGGATAAGAAGGCGTATCAGGAGCTACTGCGACCTAGTGGAAAAGGCAATAACTAAACTTTCAACTTTTTGGGTTTTCTTTATGATGGCATATATCCTTGCATAACTTGCATATGTTCACGTTTTTGTGTATTAGGAACATTTCAATTTTTTTTGTATTTGTAGCACACAGACAGATTAGCTGTGACGCAGATCTTCTTTCCTAGTGCAAAATTTATTTTAGCTCACCATAACACATTAAAAGAGAAACGCATGGAGTGGTCAATTATATATTGGCATTTATACCATTATGCCACACTACGCACCAGTCATTGTTTTTAAAATTTCTTATTTTCCGTACCTTGTCCATGAGGCAGAATTAATATCTGTGCTACTGTACTAGAATACCCCCCCCCCCCACACACACACACCTCTCTCCTTCAAAGGTGTAGAGTTCCTGCATACAAAATTCCTTGAAATTATAAGAGTATAACCGTCATCGTGCACCAAAAAGGAAGTCATTCGTGTGTTTGGAGGGTCATTTGGGGCCACCCTAACGAGCCAATCTTCTGCAAGGCAAATGGATTAAGCGTAGTGTGGCATAATGTTATAAATGCCAATTAAGGGCTATCGTGTTGCATGTTATACGCAAGGAGTCCAGATCTGGACAGACTTTTCGATATGCGCCAGAACATAGTATTGATGTTCTTTAACAGACTATAACGGACACGTATGTCATATATGTGCATATATATCGCAATTTACCCAGTTTAATTGTCATTCATTGTTGGATTAAAAAAGTGCGATATCTGGACTCGGCAAGGAAAGGTTGATTTTTATTTTTGGTGACGGTATAAGAAAAAAAATGAAATTTTGAAAGCACAGATGGGTCTATAACATAATCTTACGAGAATCGGACCATATTTTTTCATGTTCCATTATAGAACCATTATAGTGGTGCATGCAGGAGGAGTACCACATCAATGATGACACTGTTAAATTATGCCTGTGTCATGAGTGACGCAATCAGAGCGCCAGCACTGTGAAAACGTTACCTCACACACACACACACACACACACACACACACACACACACACACACAAACACACACACACACATACGCACACACACACACACACATACACACACACACACACACACACTTACTTTTGATTTTCAACTAGCCTGCAACAACTCGATTGCTGGAGACTCATTTATCTTATTGGCTCTTTTCCGATATTGCCAATTAGTTTATGGCATTTGTGGGTAAAATATATTCAATTCTTTCCGGCGCTCTTGCGCATGTTCTTATTAGGATTTCTGTTGAAAAATAATGGCACAGATGTTACGAGGCATACAATAAATTTTATGACGTTGTGATATAATCGAGCTCTGATACCTCATTTCCTGTTTATAATGAATGTCATGTTTTCCCCGAAGTGAACACGCGCCAGGTTATGAGGTCAATGACTCACCTGAACTTTGCGCCCGTATATGTATAAAAGCAACAATATCCTTCACAATGTGTCCTACGTGTGTGCTTATACATATGATAATGAATATCACATGCACTCTACTGCGCTCTTCGTATATATATATATATATATATATATATATATATATATATATATATATATATATATATATATATATATATATATATACGCGTGTGTGTGTGTTGCACTCTAGTCCCTACTTCCCTTGTTCCATGGACACATACACATAAAAATTTATATATATATATATATGTGTGTGTGTGTGTGTCATTTATAATGCCACTTGGAAAGTACATCCATATGTACATACATGTATAGTACAGTCACCCATTAGCTCTTGTGAACACACACACATATATTCCTATGTTAGCTGTTTTGTGATGCCTAAGAATATATTATATATATATATAATATACATATATATATATATATATATATGAGTAAGCTATTACCTATTACGTGATGCCTAAGAATATATATATATATACATATATATATGTATATATATATATATATATATATATATATATATATATATATATATATATATATATATATATATATATATATATATGAGAGTACTCACATGTCACGGTCCTCTGCACATTTCGTGTGGTTTGCGAACGCACCAAGAATTTGCCAACGGCGATTGTATGGGTTTTGAACAAAAATGGTCAGAAGACGGTTCCTGGTAGATTCACATTACTGTTTAGCTGGTCATGTACACTGTTTTGTGGTGCAATCGTGTTGACATACGGACGCCAAGTTTGATAGGTCATGCCGGTGTGGTCCCATGATACAAAGTGCAGAACACCACACACCTGCGCTGGCGGCCAAAGAAAGTGCTCCTACTCGGTCAACAGGTTATGTTGCATAATTATAGTGTCTGATCCGGTGTTTCAAATTGGCCTGTTTTCTTCTTTTCACCCCTTTTTGGTATTGTGGCATTGCCTGTTGTGCACAGTGCCAGCAAAAATATGCACCTCACAACAATCACTTATGCCAAGATAGCTGAACAGAGCTGAGGTTTTCCCGGCAAGCTTCTGCCTTCAGCCGACACTTGTTGTGGATCGAGTCGCTTCTATTTCGGGCCTCTACGGTAACGCTTACGATATTATGGTGCACCGAAAGATTTATGGTTATACAAGTGTTCGCGGCTGCGCCCAGGTATCAAATTAAATTGATGCCAAAGCAGGTAATGTGTAAAGGGGGAAAGAACATCCATTTTAAACATGTTTCAACAAATGTCCAAGTTTAACTATCCTGGCTAGGATTGGTAGATAATAAGAGGACCAAAAAATAATATAGACATCATAAAACAGCATGTATCATAGCATTATTGATGCTCTGAAATATTTGCAAAATATATTTTTTGGTTTTATATATTAGCCCCCCCCCCCCCCCCCCGCTCGTCCCATTACTATCCTCATTTACAAACCAGTTGGTCCGGAATCAACAGTTTTTTAAATTGCAGCGGTGTGGGTTAATCCCAATTGGATATTTTGAAGAAGTAGTATCCAAAATATATGTATAATTCATGTAAAGTGAAGGTTAATTCGTCGAATGAATGCAATTTACAATATATAATAGAACTTTTCCAGTGTGAGCATTACCTAAAAATGTAACTGTAATAACATGAGGTTACCTGTTGTTCGCGGCGGTGGGCCCCAGAATAGGAATGTTGTATCTGACCTTGAAGTCACCCCCCCCCCCCCGCTATGAATTAAGTAGCAGCATTGGGCAGAGGGGCACAAGAGCACCCGATGGGTGAAAGATGGAGCTTAGTGGAGAAGGCTGCCCTGAGAGTGAATACAGGTCCGAAACTACCGGCGGGTATTTATATCATTGGTAACAAGCTGTTTCGCAAAACTCCACATAAAATTTATTAAAAAGGAAACTATTAACAAGGGCTTTCTTTGGCACTACTTTATTTTGAATTTGTAGGTTCCAAAGAAAAATTTAACATGACTTTGATTGCAATGATTGAAGGCTGGGTACAGTTTATAACCTACAATATATTGATACTTATAAAGAAAGTACTTCACAGCTATTCAGCTACCAAACTAAACAGTCCAGATGAAGTGTTGATTATTTATTCTACGTGGTCCTGACAAAACAAATCAAAATTAACAAACAAACAAAAATAAAAAAAACAAAAAAACAAACAAACAAACAAAAAATAAACAAAGAAGCAAACAAAACAAAAAACAATCAAAAGAAATAAGCGCGAATATCCTGACTGTGATGTTCTAGAGAATCCCGAGAAGATAAAAAAAAAGCAATTTTGAATTAATAGGAATAATTTTTTTAAATTGCCTTCCAAACAGACAGAGATATGTATTTGTTTTTGCACTCTTTGTATAAAAGAATACATGTAACTTGCGTCTTTTTTGCTTGTAAATTCTGTTTGAAGAAATAAAATAAATACACACCGATTAGTTTACGTCGGCTTTGGTCTGTATCAATTGAGTGCCCCGTTATTTGGACCCTTTGGTTATGCAAACAGTAAAAACAAAAGCACTACTGCGTCACAAATCCGACGTTAACAAAATCTTTCTTTTTTCTGTCTTTCTTTATTTTTTTTCTACCTTTAGATATTCGGAAATGGCAGACGATTTAGGCTTTGTGACAAGAATTAGGTCCAAGGTCTAATCGTCGTGTACTTTTGGAGTGACCTTGGTCATCTTCACAAAAAACCTGGGATGTGTCCTAGGTTATCATCATCATCATCATCATCATCATCATCATCATCATCATCATCATCATCGTCGTCGTCGTCGTCGTCGTCGTCGTCGTCGTCATCCTCATCTCCATCATCGTCTTTAAAATATTACGCCAAAAATATGAACCAATGTAGACGAGTCGACAACATGCAGAAAGCTGAACTCTGAGAGCACAAATGCATAGCGCATATTTTGTTTAAATTTGTAATAAAGGAATACAGACACATGATAATGATTCCATACAAATATTTTTCGCTCAACCAATAATTTTGACTTCAGACAAATAACTTATTTCACTGGAAATGTGATTGCCACGACCGGGTTATCGCTGGCAAAATGTCTATTGTGCGTAATGGCAGAGCGAAAACATGATAAGGTATGATATTGTTCAACTTTATGTTTTTTAATTCATGCTCTTAACTTGTCATGACCTGTCAATAGGTTTTTTTTTTTTTCGTTTTTTTAAAAAGCAAACGAAAGGTGGACTACACTCCACTTTGGTACAAAGAACGTGTGTCAAGCAAGATGAATGGTTTTAGTATGCATGGTATAGTCCCTATTCTCTTTGACAAAATGATATAGCTATTTTCAAACATGAAACAACCTTTTGATTTCAGATTTGACTGTTAGAATTTACGTCATTGCGTGATCAGGTATCCACAGGAATTCCTGTGAACCATATATTAGCGTTGTGGATAGACGATGCAATGTATTGCCACATTGATTACCAGAAAAGAGCCTTACCTCTCGACGGGAACACTATGGAGACATTTGAAACATGGCTTTCTTTGGCGACTTTGGCAGAGATAGTTTTTTGTTTATGCTTGTCTGTGGCACTTATTTACTGCCACATATATACCCCCATCAAGACTATTAAGACAAACCTATTAATTTTGCATCATCGCGCCATAAAATGCTCGAAAAGGGTTATATTGTCAGGCCAAGATTGTTTTGTATGTTTTACGTTTTTGCATTAAATTTGAAACATTTAACGTTGCAAATTTGAATGATTAATCATTTTCCATAAAGTGTTTTATCTTTCAGGTTGTGATATAGTTGTGGTCTTATGGTATTTAATCATTTAAGATAATAATTGCCTTTGATTAGCTGTTCACAATATACTATTAAATATTAGGTCAGAAATTAGAGTTACCATATCATGCCTTTTTCAACCATGAAAAACTGGCATAAATGATGTACATCACCAAGTTTAATTGCGAAAGGGCATCAAATATAACATTCAAGATAAAATTGACTGTGTTACAATCACCGTTTTACTTTGTTGAATGAAAACCAATAAAATACATGGTCATTAAGGGTCATTTTTGAATTAGTACTTAGGGCATTAAATTTCATGACCCCCCTCCCCAAACTTAGTACTTTAACAGGATGATCTTCCCAGAAATAATACAAAAATACCACAAAAGTTGGGTCACAAGTGACCATCATTTTCTATTATCGGTAGAAGTGCACAGGTCTATCTACCCCCCCTTCTCCCGTGAAATAAAAGTGATAATTCAAAAATGATTAAAATGTTGAACCATCTCTAATCATGGTCCCTTTGCGGTCAATTTGCGGCAAATTTAGTGCAAACTTCACAAGGTCTTCACAATTACCTGTTACATAACAATGTTTCAGATTTAAAGCCCATCAAACAAATCAATTAAATTTTTGCTAGAAGTATGCAGTTTCCAGGGAAGGTGTGCTTGAAAGAAAGAAAAGACCTTGTGAAGGTGTTAATGTTGCGTGATACTATCATTTGGTTGTGTTTGAGTTTGAATTTTGTGCAAGTTAAATAACACACAATCTTAATGAAAAGAAAGGGACTTACCATGGAGATGTAAATGCCTGCCAATTTGACTCTTATTTTGAGATTGCGGTTCTTTATGTCAGCATACCTTAAATCCACCTGGAGAAACATGATTATAGTGTATTAGTTATTCGGTGACATTCACATTAAACAATTTAATATAAAGAGAAACTTAACAAACCCAAATCTGTCCAAGTCCAATTACTGTGTAAAACACTGTTAAGTCGATAATCAAACAACAAAGTCCTATTCCGTATCACTCACTCAAAAAACAAATGCAAAATCATCACATGAATTAAAAATTTGGTGTTCCGCTTCATTCGCCTTCACATAAGATAGGGGCATCAATGGGATCCCAGCGCGAGACTTGTTTCGGCGCCATTAATTCCCGGACAAGTCATTCTGCTACCTGGTGGCACTTCAGTGTATTTTTAAAACAAACATACCGAGCTGATGTATTAAAGAATTAAGTGACTATGATGTTCCTTTGCTGATAGGCGTACTTCTAAATGTAGTCTATAGTTACATGAATTTAATTAAACACAAAAAACTAAATTACACAAGTCAATGCCTAACTATCATTCAATGCTTCAATGACAAAAAGTGACTTTTTTTAGTAATTTCGGTATTAGTAAGTATACTTACCTCTCGACCACCATTGATAAGACATCTGTGTCTGGCCAAATAGCCCGACACAATTGAGTTGGTTTACTCACTCGATCGTTCCCCAAAACCTGATGGTACCCATGGCACCATCTCTCGGTTCCTCTTGGACCCGGTGCTGAATCCTGGTGTGCATACTCCCTTGGACTTCCTTCTGCCTTTATGAGTGGTCACTTGACATCACCCTAACGAAGGAAGCGGGGTGGTTGGGTGGGCTTTTCTGGTGGTCGACAGGTACATATACACACTAATACCGAAATTACTAAAAATGTCATGCATAAGTTACGTAACGTTACTTCTCGACCACCATTGCCGATATTCAAATGCGTTAGAGGAGGGTGTAATGTTACTGGCATACTAACCATATTAAGACTGCTGGGACTGACAGCCTGGGGGGAACCATCGGTCCAGGGGATATCTGAAGGGGAAACCTTGAAGGTATGCAGACTTGAGGCCACCAACAGCAAAATCCCATCTTAAACAAGGAAACGTTCTTTACTGACCAGCATTGGACTGCACTGGGCCCTCAGAAAATTGCCTGCCAACCCGATACCCTTTGACCATGTGAGTGGACACTGTTGATTTATACTCCTCTGGTCCCAGAGATCTAGCAAACCATGAGTTGTGAAAACTGGCAGGCATGGGGGTGGGTGGAGGGGCATAGTAGTATATGGTCCCATGTGGCAGTGTCCAAAACTGGGTTGGACCACTCTGCCCAGAGACACCCTAAACTACTACCTGAAGGGAATAAAACTAAGGTCTAGGCCTACTCTTGGTATACTGACCTAAAGGCTTCTTCCTGGTCAAAATCCCAAGGGTGACAAAGCTGGAAAACAGTGATGACCTGAGGGGACTAGGGAAGTCTAATGACTAGTATCAGGAACCTAAGCAAAGGAGCTTTGCAGACAAAGGTGTATATGCCCTCCTCAAGCACTATCAAGTCATGCAAGTAGTGCTTGGCAAAAGTCATGGATAATTGCCAGCAGCTGACCTGTAGGATATTGTGAACAGCAGCATTCCTTAGTGAATACCAGGTGGCATTAAAGGATCACACATCCTGAGTTCTAGTCGAGACTGGTTTCAGGGCCACATTTTTCATAGACCTACAGGATTGTCCGCTTAATCCTACAGAGATCATGTTTTGGCAAACTTCCTCCTTCAGAGGGTTACCCAGGCATGATAAGAAGCAGGATGTCTGACCCCTGGAACCATCTGTGCATAACAGATACCAGCACAGCACTTTCACGAACCACATGGCCCATTACTGTGCAGGAAGAGCAGTATCCATAGCAAGGAGCGTGAAACCCTTTCAGACCATAGAAGGATCTTGTGCTACTTGGTTCTTTGCAAGGAAGCCCAAATGAGGCCTCAGGGTCATCTGCGAGTGGTCAGGTGACCATTGTATTTGTCCGTGCACTATATTGTGGATCTCACTTCTTCTACCCAATGAAGCAAGTGCTAATAGAAAACAAGTTTTCTACATTCAGTACTTGAGGTTCACCCATCTGGGGTCCCCTATATACTCAAAGGGCCAATTCTTCAAGACCAACGGCGGGTTCCACCATGGTAGGATCTGCCTGTCCACCAGTCTGTCAGTGTAGCAGGACGTGGTGAGTGCCAACAGATAACGATCACTCCCAATGGGAATGTCCAAAGCATTGGCCAGGGTTAAAGAGATGGCTAATCAGAGTCCCTCCATGGTTCTTGAGCTCTTACCAAGGACTTCCCATTGGTATGGCAGGAAATTAGCAATGTCCGTGATGCATGGAGACCATAAATGTATTTTCTCACTGGAGCACCTGTCTGAAAACACCCTCCAATTTCCAATTAGCTGAATAAACTGTTAGAAACAATGTTTGAAGCCCTGCTCTCTACCCCAGCAATTCTATCTGTCACCGATTCCAAGAAACCTCTGTTGCAGAATTGCTGTCCAACAATGGCCAAGCATGGAGATTGAGCACTTGAGGGTTCCTGTTGAACATCATCGTCTGCATTTGCAACAGAAGTTTTGGTCATGCTGATAAATGTAGCTGAGGCTCAATGCTGAATTTCAGATGGTCTGGAGACCAATCTGTCCTTTGTCACTAGAGGTCAACCAGGATTTAATTGTGATTTTGGAACTGAACCTCCGTCAGAACCCTTAGGAGGATCTGTGGAGGTGGAAAGGTGAATGCTCAAAGGTTGCTCCAGTCCATGGCAAGAGCATACACCACTAGGGCCTGGGAATCCAGCACAGCTGATGAGTAAACTGGCATTTTGCATTTACACTTGTCATGAACAGATACACCAGTGGGGTACTGCAACTCGCCCACATGGCCTGAACGACACATGGGTGGAGCAACCACTCCATCCCTACCAGCTGACCTCGTCTCAAGAGTTGGTCAGCCAGGACATTTTGTAGTCCAAGGACATGCCTTGCATGCATACAGACGTCCTGTTCAGAGCACCATTGTATGATGCATCTGGCCACCTCTGTCAGCTTCTTGGAGCACAATCCACCTTGGCAGTTGAGATAGGTGATTGCAGTCCTGTTGTTGCACATTACGAGGACATGTTTGTGCTCCACAAGGTCCTGAAGTGGAAGAGTGCTGTGTATCATCCGCATCCAGGTCCAGCCAGAGTATGTGATGGAACATGGACTGGTAAAGCCAAATGCCCGATGTTGTGTGTGCCTCCACATGGGCTCCCCACCCAGACTGAGAAGAGTCCATGTACATGGTGAGTTGCACCTAAAAGGGCAACAACCTCTGTCCTGACATGAAATTCCCCTGAATGGTCCACCAAAGGAGGTGCCAGCAATCCTCTGGGAAGGACAGCACTATCACTTTGTAGCCTTTATCCCTGGACCATCATCTTCTCTGGGTGGTATGGATTCATAATCAAGCCTAAGCATTTGCTAAGCTCAATAATGGTCTGTGTCCAATGCTGCAAATCTAGGTGTTGTCCTGATCAGCCAGTTGTCTTGAATGCATACAGCATTCTGGCAAAGGTGTACGACATCTGCCTGTGCAAACCGGGTGAACACTAGAAGGTGCTTTGGCAAGGCCAAATGTAAGCACCCTGTAATGGTAGTCTCTGCAATTGGCACACGGCACAAGGGGTCCTGAAGACCCAAAGATACCCTTTCATAGGGCCACAGGGCTGCAGCCACTGACTGAGAGGTCTGCATCCTGAAGGATGGGACCTCTAAGTAGGTGTTCAGCATTGGCAGGTCTATGACTGGGTGCCAACCTCTGTCCTTGAGGACAAGGAAGTGTAGGTTGTAAAACCAGAGTGAACTAGGATCATCCACCTGTTTAATGTCACCCTTGCTCTTAAGTTTCTCCACTGCCTCTGGAAATGCCAATGCTTTGTGTTCCAGCTTGGGAGGCGCCAACCACTTGGGTTCAAGGCACAACGGAGGCTTGTCATTGCAAAGGGCAGCAAATAGCCATAGCTCAGGGCATTCAAGAAGGGGGAATCATCTGTAATGGACTCCCAGTTAGCACCAAAGGTGGAAAGAAAGGGTGCTCTGAGAATTTTGGAGTGGTGGCGGTGGGCAGCCTTGAGACTAGAGGATCCATAAAGCAAGAGGCAGGAGCCCAGAGGCTTGCCCAACTTCTTCATTTTGACAAACCACTTGCCCTCTCAGATTGCTTCCTGCTCTTTATAGGACATCAGGATGGCTGAGGGGTAATGCAGGTTGGAGTGCAGGGCAAGTGGATGCAGTCTTAAAGCCATGGTTTGGGGTGAACAGAGTCAGACAAACCCTTGGTCTGGGAGTGCTCTGTGGAGAGGGCCTGAAGGTCCTGTGTCCAGCAAACAACTTCTCCTATTTCTCCTGCAAACAAGATGCTAGAGAAAAAGGGCCCTGTTCATGCTCTGCAAAAGATCAGGTCAGGCGACCATTGGTCCTGCAGGTAGGTGTCCCTTTATATCAAACATAGGTTTGCCTCCAGTGTACAGGATGTCCTAACCTAGTGGTCGATCACTCATCACAACAAAGCTGCAAGCAATGACACCTGGCCAATCCAGTCCCCTCGGAGAGGGTGGGAGGAAAAAATCTTCCCCTGCAGAGAATACCACTTCCCCTGAATATTTGGCTATATTTCATGGGAGAAGACTTGATGGAGTCAGAGTCCAAAGCCTGACCTTTAGCTGCAAGAACTTGCTACCTATGTCTAGCTTTGTCGTTCTTCTTCTAGGCCTGCTCGTAGAGCAGCCACTCATCCTCTCCCCCAATCAACACAGATCTGGCATGTTTTCTCATGAGAGCAAATATTGCCAAGTTACTTGCTGCAACCAAAAAGCAGTGCCTCTGGTTGTCCCAGGCAGATATCAAGTGTTTCCCTGAATCCAGCTTTTGACCTTTACCCAACAATGGTGAAGGAGAAGTGGCCTATAGGGAAACATTAATGGCATGCTGTGGAGCAGTTAGTGCCTAGTGGACGTCTTCACACTCTCTGCAATCTGATTGTCAAGACATCATGTTGAAATCTGGGTTTCAAGCCTAACTTCTGAAGAGTCCTGGACTGCCTAGGAAAGATTTTGGTAGAAGGGAATTTGCATAAAGCACCAGAACAGTGTTTGTGAACAAAGTTGAACAAATAGCTTCCAACTCTATTCGACCATGCCATATAGGCGCCCGAGGAGGAGGGAAGTACAAGGGAGCATGCGCACCAGGAGTCACCACCAGGTCCAAGAAGGACCAAGGGATGGCGCCACTTGGACAATCAAATTTTTTGAAACAATCAAGTGAGTGAATTAACTGAATTGTTTCAGGCAATTTGGCCAGACATGAAGGTCTTGTCAAAGGTGGTTGAGAGGTAACGTTATATAACTAAAACATCTAATTTAACTTCATTCAATCTAATGCCATGTATATGCATGATGAATTATTTCGTGAATAAATTCAAGGGGGCTGTAAATAATTACATTTCGGTACTTCTGTATATGTAAAAGAAGGTTGTTAAAACCTGTACCTACCATAGACACAACCATCTTGTAATATTTCCTGATAGCTTTTAGTGCTTTCCTGCGATTATTGCGATATTTTCTGAGTTCTTGCCGATAGATGCCATTGTCTATGATGAGCAGAAGATCAATAGTGGCATCAATATATGTCCTCGTTGCACGTTTCTCTTGCTCTCTTTCAACATCACGTTTTACATAATCTGAAATATGAAAAAGAAAGGAATGGCTCTAAAATTTGAACAAAAAATGGATAGTCCCATCGACCATTCCTATTGGTTCTCGAAAGCTTCCAATTTTTAGGCTCCAACAGAAAATGATTCTTTGGGATTACCTTTTTCATCAGTTACCTGCATGTGAGTACACCATATGATCAGAATTTATATTTTTAAAAAGTAGTTTATAAAGAAAAATGATTTATTGCAGGATGTTACAGCAACTACTCATCAGAATCAAGACTAATGGTATAGCTGCATTATGCATCACTTGTCGAATAACCATGTCTAAAATGTATCCTCAGACGTACAATTTTTTTCTCACATAGTACATTTTTTTCAGTATGTCTATTTTCACTTTGTTAATGGGTGATCTGTAACCTTCATTTAAAAATAAACAAGTAAATATTCATTGAATATGATTTGATATCCTACTTCGTTTGATTAGCTTTTTTGTTTCTTTATTATATTTTAAGCGGAAGTAAAAGGAAGCAGGGCAGGAATGCATGGAACAACAGTGATATACGATTGTAATCAGAATAATGATTAGTTAGTGATATTACTATATAAACTAACGATGTCTGTGACCAGCTTGACAATGTGTATGTGCGTGTGTGTGTGTGTGTGTGTGTGTGTGTGTGTGTGTGTGTCATATTCAAGAATTTGATTCCTTTGTAACAGATCTACTGTTTTGAATTGTCTGCATTCTTCAATAATTTGGCGCTGCCTCTAATTCAATGTTTTGAATTGCTAAGCGATATCTACATATAGCTGAGCATGTGACTAATATTTGATAAAGGGAGATTGATACATCTAAAGGCTCGTAACAGGAACAACATGTATAGCAATATGCCTTAATGCATGGGATAGCATTTTCCAATGGCATGTATTGAAAAAAATAATAACAAGGGACTGACTTATCCATTGATATCAGCATAACAAACCCAGAACTTAAATAAAAGAAAAATAATTTTTATATCTTTGGAATTCCCATAAATGTTAGTAGCGCCCCTGGTTTTCCATCAGTAAGCCTGTGTCATGGAAGCTGCTTGACACTGTTGCCTAGCGACAGGATCCAAGACATCAGCAGGAAATTAAAATGCATGTCCCGTATTGTGATATCACGTCACAATGGCTTGCCTTAAAAACTCACCAAAGTCTTGTTTGAAGGCAACATCACGGCCTCTGGTCACAGCATGTGGTACCTCACCGCGTTTCTCTTGCCATGGACTAGACTCTATAAAGATACCACCGTCTTCTCCTGACAAGAGCCCATCCTGTGAACGTATGTGAATATTTCCACATGTTATTTGTATGAGAGAAATCATATATAGATATTTTTATACCTGTCAATTACAATTATGCTAGAGTAATAAACAGTAAGCTTCACTTACGAACTATGTTAAAAACTCAAACTTAGAGGGGAAAAGTGTCATACGTTCGCCCATTTGATTCTCCAAAAGGAGTGTCAATCTGCTGACCTGGCTTGGCTCTGCAACAAAAGAGCTTTTCAATATTCAATGTTTGTAGCCTTTTTGAGCCGAGGTTATCAAAAACTGCTGCTTCCCTCACTGGATAAAAGAAGATTAAAAGAATAACACCCCAGAAAGTTTGCTCTGGAGGTAACATTTTATTGACCAGTTTGGTACATTTTCCTTTTGAGGCTGGATAAAGGGTTTACAAAAGTTACATGTCTTAGAGGCATTGTTATATACTTTAATACTCCCCTACAAGAGGGATTAAAATAGGGCACTGCTCTGTTTCCCAAATGTTTTTTTTTTTCAAGAAAAATAGGTTTAAACCAATACTCCCCTTCAAGTCAGTGATTAAGACATTGGGTATCATGACCTCAGGGCTACGCGCTTCGGTTATGATACTCGCCCGACAGAGGTCTATTGTATCATGACTAGACTTAATAATTGTAATAATTACCCCCCTATGCAGCCACTTTTCGCACAGTACACATGTCTACCACCCCTTTGCTGATCCCCGAGTAAAGTGGCACTTTATTGCAATCACTATGTGTAGTGCTGAATTTCCGCTCTGAATTCAAGTGTTTGTAAGTTAACGCAAGACAAGATTTCCATTGATTTTACTAACCTTAGAGCATTACACACACACATGCAAAAATTGTTACATTATAAGTAAACACTGTGTTCAACTTAACATCACACTTGGGATCGATTAGGAATGCCAAATAAGAGAAACAGCAGGTCAACTATTTCAGGTCTGAATACACCATTGCAGCTAATCAGGTAAATAGTTCTTGGTTGTCTTATGCTTACACCTTGGGGAGCCATTTACCTGTAATTAGCCCACTGTTTCAGCTAGACTATATCATGAAGTTATCAGTCTGTTTGTGTTGTTTGGTTCGACAGATATTTCTGTCCATGATGAATTTTATAAACAGAGGGCGAATCATATATCCACACACAGTGACGTAATGCTGGCAAGCCGTGCTCGGAGCACGTGTTTCCTGGCTATGACAGTTGAACACTGGAATAACTTTTGATTCCGTCCATAGAGTCGCCCTTTTTATATTACATGTTTTCAATGAAAGGCGTCTGCACAACACCAACTGCATCCTTTATTTTAAAAAGTGGCGCAATGAAAATTATACGCTGTTGTGCTTATATGAAACTATACAGTAAATATAATGGTGGTTTCATCCCTGAAAATGGAAGTTTGCAATTCTGTCAAAAGGTGGTGCTGCATGTATGTAAACAAAGCGTCCTGGCGTACCTCGAAAAATTTGTACACCCCAAACTGTTCTCTTTGTGTGTGTGTGTGTGTGTGTGTGTGTGTGTGTGTGTGTGTGTGTGTGTGTGTGTGTGTGTGTGTGTGTGTGTGTGTGTTGTTTTGTTTTGTTTTGTTTTGTTTTTGTTTTGTTTCGTTTTGGTTTTTTTTTTTTTTTTGTTTTTCTGTTTTTTTTTTTTTTTTGGTTTTTTCTTTTTGTGTGTGTGTGTTTTTTGTTTTTTTTTGTTTGGGGGGTGGTCTTTTTATGGTTTTGTTTTTTGTTTTAAAAGTAAAAGCACAGAAAAACCAAAAAAAAATTTCAGATAGATAAATGTTATTCACCCTCATAAAATTACAACAAAAAGTTCATTATCTGTAGATTGCTTCATGAAGCCGCAGTTAGTGCTAATACTAATACTGGTTAAAGGTCAAAATGCAGCCATCTGATTGCCTTTTACACACTGCCCATTATAGAATGTTTCATTAATGACAATGGCATTCATCAATTCATTCATTTACTTTTTCTCTCCTAAGGAATTGGCAAGCTTTTTGTATTCTATCTATATTGTGTTGTATTTGTTAATGTATTTTGTCATTCGTGTTTGTATGTTTGCAAAATAGCAATGTATGTTTGATAATGTAGCAATAAAGTTCAGAGTTTAAGTTCATCATGTTATTTGTGATGCTTCATTTGTATTATGTTCTTGGTGTATGTGGTGCACCTTGTAAGAATAAAAGCATGGCACTAAGTAACTAAGTAAGTAAGTAAATACATTAATTATCAATCAAAGTTTTTATTAGAAAAACTACACATACACAGCGGAGGTACGGATGGGACTTTTTTAGTTCGGAAAACGGGTTTTGGCTTATTTCTAGGAACATTATCAACAAATTTGAGCCATGTTAAGTTTGTGGCATAGGTCAACTCAAGGTCTAACTACGCCAATTCACTTAAGACCCGTAAGGTCAAGGTCATTTAGTGAGCTAAAGACTTTCAACCTGACTTCATGACCTTACGTCACTTCTCGTCCAATTTTCACAATGTTGGGCTCAAATTATAGGAATTTTAAAAGTCCACTTTTTTTTGTGGACAAAATTAGACGTTTAAGACTTCAAGGTCAAGGTCGTCGGCCATTTTGAAATATTCAACTCGCCATAACTAGGTTCATTTTCATCTGAGTTTGACCTGGTTGGGCTCCATGCATGGGGAATGTAATAGCACACACACACATGTATAATTCACATTTGACCATTTAAGGTGGAAGGTCTGAAGCCGGCACCTTTGGTAACCTCTTGTCACTTTTCATATTTTTGGATAGTCTGATACATTAACTACATGCTTCCAAAAACTCAGATGTGTGGACATAAAATTTATATGAGATAATTGATCTCAAAACTTTTGTTTACAATGAACAGTTTGAACAGTGCCGGGCACATGGCTTTGTTTGCACGGGCATGATAATGAACCATGTCATTGTTTGCACATTCGTTAGTCCATGGCCGCTGGAAACCGATTGAGTTATTGACAAGGGTGACTCACAGGAAACCATTAGCCATGGAGAGAAGAATAGGCCAGTTCAGACTAATCACTACCATTGTTCTGATTACTTTGAAATTCTCTATTGATGTAAAAACAAATTAGCAGAATCCACTTTTGGTCCCGAAATATGGAAAACCGCATGTGAACCCAAACCCAAACAAGCCAAGTGTGGTGTTCCCAAGTAAAAAAAAGTCAAGATTTAAGCCACAAAACATACTTTTGTTTCATGACAACATCACAAAGGTAAAGCTACAAGTTTATTTCACACAATAATTAAAACACAGGACAGAAGAAATGAGTATGTGTCATATTATAGCCATAACTGCGTAAGAATTGCAACTCTTTCTTTCAATGCGATTTTCTCGGAACTGTTTTTTTTTTTTTTTTGCTCAACGTCTGCAATTTTTATCTCGCCTCACAAACGCACAAATTGCCCTATCACATTAAGATCAACAGACATTAAAAGAAAAATATCATATCCAGGAACGGTTTCCATGATTTTATTATTTTTTTAATTTTTGTGACAACCCCTTACGTGACTTTTGGAGCAATTTATAGAAGGAAAATGAACAACCCATCAGGACTAAATCATAAACTTTATAACTTTTTATTAATGCTATTTCAGGACCATTGAATTCGATCCTGGACATTGATATATGTTTCAAATTTCTTCTTCTAATTTCAACTGGAAAAAAAAAACAATTTCGTGTGACTTCTGCATGAAAAATGTGAAAATCCTACAAAGTCAGAAAGAATGCTATAAAATCTCAAAAAATTCCGATCCTGCAAAAAAAAAAAAACTCTATGGATACAAATCTATGGATATGTAGTAATAAGAAAATATACAGGTTTAATGCACTTGTGAAAAAATTAATGGGTCATTGCGATCCAAAGTTGCCAGTCTCACTGCGCACAAGCATTAAAGCTTCCACCTTAAGGTAAAGATTATTGACTGTGTGCCAATGCAGATATTCTGTTTCTTCAAAAATTTCTTTCCGCCTCCTATGTCTTTTCTCGGAGGCCACTATTGCAGAAATCTGAGCCGTTGCATGACCATAGCTGTATTATTGGAATCTGTCCTCTGATTTAGATTTTTTTTTCAAAACTTACGCAAATTAGAGGCAGTTAAAATTTTAATAAAAAGTTCCATATCTTCAAAACTACTTTAGATAGGTGTCATTCCCAGCTCCATGTATGAGTGTGTCATGGCCAACTCCTATGGCATGCACGCAAAAGTTGAGCAATTTCAATTTATGGTAATTTTAATGAATACCTTGTATGCTTTGCTCATTACACATGCCATATACATTTTCTCCCCCCCCCCACCACATGTACAAGTTGGTTTAATGTATCTAAATCCATGTTGTCATGTCAATTGGCTTGTGCAGTCAGAACCTGTCTCCCACGCAACTTACTATCCAAAATGCTATTGACTGTCTGCTTTAAAAGGCTTGGTCTTGCAGAAAATGAGAAATAAACTCCCAGTAACTGTGTTATAACTTGGGTTCTCAGCAAATCTGTCACTGTTTATGTTAAACAGATCTCCGAGGCCCCATCACAATGCCACAGGCCATCAGGCTTCATATGAAGAAGCACTGTGTCTGAGGTTCTCAGCCAGTCCTTCATGCCAATAATTAAACCTGCAATGTGATATCCCCCATCACAAATTGACTAGGAGTGTGAGAGCTGGTTTGACCACCCACAGCTTACCAACGCTCAAGTCAACAGTGACTGTTTCATGTTTTTTCAACTTTAAGGAATTTTTTTAGTCACAGTGCTGGGGTCTTAAACAATTAAAAGAGGAAGGCTGGGTTTGAATAATGGACAAAAGTTGTAGTATTTCAATTTATTTAAATACAGGAAGTACACAAAATTCAAATCTTCAATATCATTTTAAAGGGAATGAGAAGTGCTGCTGCCACCAGGTGGCTAATTGTATGATAATTTTATCCATAGGTCTGGCTAGTATACATAATCTCTTGTCAGCTTAAGAATCAAATAATACCTCAGCCAATGGTACCTTGGTCAGCAGGTCTGGCTCATACAGTTCAAAGAAAAGCTGATTATCACATGACCATTGTGTAATGACATCACAGCTAAACAGCCCAAGCGGGAGGTAAAAGGTGGCCCACTTTTCCTGCCCAGTTCCTTTTACCTGTAACCTTTAACTATTTTGGATAGAGTTGCCATTCCACCTTCCATTTTCTGTTATTGTGGTGTGGACTCAACTCATAAACAGTCATCAAAAGCAGCAGCATTGAAAATAATGCTAAGCAAATTATAAAAGGACAAAAGTTTCAATGTGTTGAAAATGGCATCTGATAAAGATATAAAATTTCATATACTATTCCCGTTCCTATCTGCCTGTTTAGTACTGTGCGTAATCATTTACACAACAAACAAATAATCAAGCACGCTTATAAACTTTGCGGTATAATAACAGAAAAAAATGCCATTATGGTCAATGACAAACAAACCAAGAATCTGGAGACAGGGCAACAGCAGACAGCTTACTCATCAATATATGTATGCATGGATGACCTTGGCTATCAACCATATATATATATATATATATATATATATATATATATATATATATATATATATATATATATATATATATATATATATATATATATATATGTATATATATATATAGTCTGAAATAAAGCTGTCTATCTTTATCTTATCTTTATATAATATTACATTTATTTTACATCAACAGGTAGTATGACTTATGACTGTCTGCAGGGCTCAGCAGCAATTGTGAACATATAAACTACCTCTCCATAAAGAAGCAATGATATAGAGTAACCTGCAATTCAAGGCTATGAACTTAGTCACGAGCTATGCTCAATGCAGTTTGTGAACAATGCATGCAAAGTGTGCTGAGGAATGCTGATATCCTATACAAAATTTTAACTGACACTACCGCTGAATATCTAGGCTTGCTGGTACTTGAATGAAAGCTCTTTGCATCAAGCATTTGAATAGTACATCTGGTTATGGTTACTTCAGTTTGACAAGAGTCACTTTTGGTGAAAGAGTTAATTTCTTTGAAGTCACCTATGTGACACCCCTGTTACATAACCAGAGAGATGCAATGCTGGCCATGGAAGAAGAAAAAGTTTTCCAGCATGGGCCATCCAAGTTCAACCGAACATAGGAATGAAATGGGAAAATTACTAAACTCCATATAGTGCTAAGTCAAATCACTGGAGCACAATTGATTTAGCTATTCTGATGGAAAATATTATCCTACTTCCTGGTTTCCCAGTTCAAAGCATACGTTTTTGTTTCAATATGATTGGAAACATGAAAAATGTGTTCATAATGGGAAAGAAACTAATTAGATGATTGGCTTCATGGCTCCATGGCCAACTTTTTATGTTTCCAATCATGGTACAGCTTGACGGAGAGTATTGTATCTGTTGAAACTTTCCTTTCTAGTAAGCTCAAATGTGATTTTACACATAGGAGATATAGGTTTCATCTGATTTGCCACATTACAACTCATAAAATGTTTCAAAATTTCGACAAATTCAAATTTTCTGTACCGGATTGTAATGTAACAGGATAAGCTTGACAATGGAAATGGTAGGTGCCTGCATTGTCTGCTCAATATCAAACTGAGGGCGAACCTGTATCACTGAATAAAGACTGGATATATGACATTGCTTGTTAATTTCATTGGCTTACCACTTCCACCTTCATCATATATATATATATATATATATATATATATATATATATATATATATATATATATATATATATATATTGGCTTACCACCACAATATACATATATGTGTGTGTGTGTGTGTGGTGGGTGGGGGGTATGACTGTTTGTTTTGATTTGGAGAGGTCACTAAGTTGGCCTGCTTTGTTGGGGTGACTGTCATGTAGCTTGTGAACAATGCAGTGGTCTGAAGTGGTAACCTACATACATGCACAGTAGTAAACCAGGTGAAAGTTCTGATATGGTCTAGATAGATCACAGAGAAGTATGCCGTGTGATTCATTAGGAAACTGTAGAATAGTGGTGAGAGTTCTCAGCAGGGGTATTTTAAGCAGCTCCTTTCATGACTTGGGGAGGAGAATTCTGAGATCTGACAGAACTTGTGTGTCTTCAAGCCAGTGGCACTGTGAGCCGTTGGTATTGCCAAGGAGATCTCATTTATACATTGTACCTGTGAAGTGTGGACAGTGACTTTCAGGGGACTGGTATAGTTGGTGTTTAATTGTATCACATTTGAATCAAACTGTACTTCTGCACGATTTGGACCAGCACTGTGTCCTGTGTACCACATTGAAAGAAAACTGTGCCTCTGTGGGATTTGTACCAGACTATTTGGCACATACCACAGGACTTGGAACTGTGAAACAGTACCTGTGGAGAATCCCTCACCAACAATTAGGATATACCGGCAGTGTGTCAAGTATTGGAGTATCCGCATAGCTAAGTGTATACTTTCATTTACTTACTTTGTACTGAATTTTCATTAAAAATATATTGTTATTGTTAAAGTTATCACATCGTTGTCATTCTTTGTTGAGTTCCGCTACCCTCTAGAATATTCTGAAAATGGGCATTGTAACACTGGCAGTTGAATTGTCAGTCAGAGCTTGTGGGATGGTCAGCCTTATCCTCCCTGAACTCCATGAGGGTGTACTTTAGATGTATTTTTAACATTGATTTTATATAGCCATGATCCAGTGATTTTTTAAAACATTTTTTGTACTTCTTGTGATTATGGACAATCTTTGCAAGTGCCAAATTGCTTCAAAATTGAATAAGACCACTACTGGGTACCCATGACCTCAATTTTTCCAACAGGTGATATGGTGGTTACCTGTTTTTTGAGGTATATACATGTATGTATGTATTATATATATATATATATATATATATATATATATATATATATATATATATATATATATATATATATATATGCATGTGTGTGGGTGGGTGTATATGGGCTCACATATATCTGTGTGTGTGCACGTTTGTCATCTTGTAAAAAGCGCTTGCTAGCTCCTGCTCAAATTGAACAGAAATGTTTTCTATTTAAACAGATTGTTTCACCTCATAAAGAAACTACTAAGTGACAAAGAAAGCAATTCATGGTAATAACCTGATATCATATGATTTCATGTGAGCATTGAAAAAACTCACCAGCTGAACTTAGTTGATTGGCACAATAAACCAGACTATTAACCTGTGGAAAGCAGACATAAATTATTCAGAATCAATCAATCATTTTGATGAGAAAAGTTACAATGTTCCTTGACTTCGTGTATACAAAATTTGTTCGCCAGATGGTATTACTGTTATTTGCTGATTTTAGCGAATATTCAAAATTATATAATGAACAATAAGGATCTGTGTTTGTATGGTTTGTATAATGAAACTTGTTACAGCACATAAATACATATTTTTCTAAAAAAAAAGTAGACCACATCCACTTGATTGTTTTGCTGGCAATGTACTGTAGGTTGATCTGTACCAAATGTATTTAGTAAGCCATCCTTCAATGTTTAGTAGCCTTTTTTAAATGATACTTTTTTCACGTTTGTCAAAATCATTAGAAAATCGTATCTGAAACCAACTGTCCAATTGTTTCAAAATTGTATTGGCACAGTTACGGGCATCCCCTCACCTGGAACTTAATTTCTTGCCAAATTGCTATCTAAAACACACACATGCAATATATTTGTGGCGTTTTGATATCTCTTGGACGGAGATTCAACAGCTTCCAATCACACTTTCAACATCCTACAAGCCTCCTTAGAAAGAGTTTTACCGCTAGAATATCCAGAATGATATGCAGTTAATTTCTTGCTTGACTCCTGAAAAAATCATGGGGTTTTTGGTCGAAACGTGCACCTTGTTTTCTGTTGCCTCACTTGTAGATCTTAATCACTGCCTGGTGCTCTTACTTTCAGGGTCTTTTGTAATAGTCCTCAAGTTGTTGCACAATAATTAGCCTTCCACGAGGAACACAACCTTACTTAAGACTCTCGTTTGGTCATCTCGGTGCTCAGTTTTTACATGCTGGAACTTTTTTAGAGCGGCGGTTTTAACACCCGATTGGTTTACTTGTTTATCATAACGGACCTGAGCTCTAGTTTTTTTTAGGCCAATTCGGATAAATTTATCTTGGTTGTTCAGGTAACACCTACAACCATTGCTTCTGTTTGGTCTTTATTTACTGTTCAACTAGAAATTTCTTTAAACTTTTGAACTTTCAACAAAGTGCCTTGCTGAGTCAACATCGATCGCAAAGCTGGTCAAATCATCTGTACATATGCTTAGCCTCACTTCCACCTTTTCATTATACATGCTTTTCACATTCTAATACTCTCTGGTGTGCTTAGCTAAAATTATGACAGCTAAGGTGAATGGAGACAAAGGAATACTTGTTGCAGTCGCACATTGAACATCGAAATGGCCGGATTAGTGCCCGTTATTCATACACCTGTGTGCATAATATCTAACTCACTTTGTGAAAGATTTAAAATGCACCAAATGGTAATAAATTCCACGCAATATCAAATGCCTTCTATTTCTGTCACAATTCCAGTTCTCTCTCTCTCTCTCTCTCTCTCTCTCTCTCTCTCTCTCTCTCTCTCTCTCTCTGTGTGTGTGTGTGTGTGTGTGTGTGTGTGTGTGTGGTTGCCTGTCTGTTTGTCTGTGCAGTATCAAACCTTCGATCAATCTGATCTGATGTCATAAAACCATTTGGTTTCTTTTTATCATTTCAGACAACAGTTTCTGTATTTCTGCAGCTAAACATAGGAGAACAGATTTTGTCTATTTGTCATATATGTGTCATTGGTCTGTAATTTTAGTCCAGCTGATTTGGCCGTCATCAGCGATTATAGCATAGGTCTGTCTAAAAATCATAAGACCAAGTGGTGATTAGAGCCTTCCTGACCATTCCCTTTATCGTCATAAATTGTGTGTACTGTCTTTGTGTCGAGATTAAAAAGTCTATCGTGTAGTGCATTTCAGTTGTGTATTGTATTTGTTGATGTCCATCAAAAATTCACATTTTCAATTTCTTCCCCAAAACCTGATGCCAGATTCCTTTTCAAACTTTATGGCCCGAATATACCTTATGTGAGTTTCTCTTCACTGTGCTCTGTTGGTCTTCCTCTAATAGTTTGTATTATATTTTGAGGCTTCCTCTCTAAAACCGCGTGGCCAGTTGCTTCGAGATTAAATAAAAAGGCCCAAAACATTAAACACAAAATGAACCCTATCCAAACGTTTTCTTATAGTGAGCTTCAGCAAGCTTTAACCATTAACATATGTGAATACAGGACATAACTAACAGAACGATAAATCATCTAATCAGAAGACTACTCAGTACCTAGTCTATGTTTTGATTTTTTTTTGTCACCCCTACTGCGCATGCACACATTGGCCTCGGCGTTGTCTTTTTCCTGCAACCCGAGAAATTTCCTTAGTTTATTAACACCAAAGTCTTATACTTACCGGACTTTATGGAAATTATGTCAATAATGCATGTCTGTTCAGAAAACGGTCTCAATATGGTGTGATAAATGATAGTGATTGGCGAACACGCATAGGCTACACCTCGGTGGAACATTATTCTGGCAAACACGCTTCTGGGGCTGGAAATGGGTTTCCGCCTTAGAGAAAAACTTCACAGATGTGAGGGGAGCCTAAATAAACATCGCGAATTATGTAACATTTGTTGCGCATGTTGCGTGTTACATTAATTAATGTCTTCAGTCACCAGTGACCAAGTCGCTTCTGGAAGCCTTCCAGATCGCAACTCACACTATGTCCCTCAGAGGCCCCAAAGCGCCAAGTTGCCAATACTCAGATGTGGTGTTGTCGCGCGAGATTACAACAATCCCTCTCTGTACCCATTATGTCCCCGCAACAGGTTACAACACTATTTCATTGGCGACAAGGAGATCTTGGGCACAGCACTGAACTTGTGGAACAGTGTCCCCCCCCCCTCCCTCCCCTCCAAAAAAAGAAAGGCTATACGACAGATGGGTTTGTTCAGCTGCTTAAGGTACTGCGGCCTCCCCCTCTAGACTGGTTTAGTAAATGGCCGCTAGAGGGACCTAGCGATCAGGTGCTACTGCCTGACCCATCTACGTCATTGTTGATAGTCTGTAATGCTGACGCTCACAACTTTATTGTTATGCCCACAATATATTTTGAAACTTGTCAAGAGAGGAGATTATTTTAATGTTGAAATTATGTAGCTTATTTCAATAGAACAAAAGTTATGATAGTGCTACACATATGTGGCCTGTAGGCTGTCATCTTTACAGTAACATTTATCCCAAAATGCAGCAGTAATAACATGGCAACCTTTCAAGGCTGGTTTTGACAAACAAGTGCCTTCGGCTGTGCCCAGGTAACAAATTGAACTGACGTCAAAAGAGGTAATGTGTAAAAGGGGAAAGAACATCCACTCTAAACATGTTTCAACAAATGTCCAAGCTACCTAAGTCCTAAAAAAATACATGTGTGGTTCCGGTAACCTGAGAGATCCTACTAAAAAAGCCCAACCCTAAAATTAATGGATTCCCTCCCCCCCAAAAGTACTTCCAAGCCGCCCTTCCGTAATAAAAATTGATCGACCCAGGCCAGTGCCAGAAACTTAGTCAGAGACCCAAGTGGCCCCAATAAGTACTTTTTTCAGTGGCGTAAATCATACATAAGTGTCCCAAAAGGCCAAAGTGAGCACCCGAAGGCATGCTAGGTGGGTCTGGGCCCCCCCCCCCGGAAATTTCGAATTTGAGCATGCACGATGATGGATTCTCGGAGTTTTTACTGGAAAATATCCTCCTTCAAATGGTTCACGAAACTGCAACATTTTAGTCAGCATTGTACTGATTTGGCTTTTTTTCCCTCAGATTGTACAAAATCTCATGGAAAAAACAGAATTGCCCATGTCATCAATTAAGCTGAGACAATTTTTGTAATTATACACGCAACGCTTTAGACTTTTTTTCGCACATATATTCATCATATTTATAATTCGGGGAAAATTAACAGAAAAAAAATCCTGCTATTAGTAAGTTGTTTATTTTCTCTACAAAAGCAACATGAAAAAATTTAGCCTAAAAACTAAGTCTTAATGTTCTAAACTTTTGTCACTGAATGTTGAGTGATTGATTGATAATATTTCACTCATGCACATGAAAAGAGTATACAATATTAAAATACTAATATACAAAAATATAAAAAACACATATGCCAGCATGGTGCAATATAATTGCTGAAAACACACCAAACTATTATGCATGAAATGGGAGCACCAAAATTCTAGGGAATCTTGCCTTGGCTTATTTTCATGTGGACCACAGCATTAAATAGCAAGTGCGAAGTCAGAAAAGTAATAAGTTGCTTTGCACAGGTTTGTAGCTTAAATGCTTTAATTATTCATGAATTAAAAGATCCACATTTTCAATATATTAATATATGAATGAAAAAATAAATATAAGCACCGAATACATAATTTTTATAACATAAAGACACTGAATAAAGCGCCCCTCTCCAGCACTCCCATTTCATGCATCTCTTTGATATACCCTGACAGGTTCTGCATGGTATAATCATGGTAACGTAGTACCTGCAATTACCGACCTCAGTCTCCAGGGTTGGGCGACCACCTGGTAAAAACGACCAGTTTTCTTTTCCCCTCATAGCATATCTACCTCTTGAAAGAGAGAGTTTGCTGATCATTTGCCTAGAGACGTGGTATATGCACCAACTTTGTCTTCTTTTAAGGTGGAAGATCTGAAGCCAGCACCCTTCGATAATCTCTAACCAAGTTCACGTTCAAGTTAAGCTTTATTTCGTGTCGGTTTCTGGCACAATAAACACTAGCTGGTTGGAGCTTTTTTCCGACATTTTTTATATTTTCCACTTTTTAATATTTTTCGATAGTTTGATACCTAAACTACATGCCCACGACAACTCAGATGCGTGAACATAAAATTTACATGAGTAAATTGAGCTCAAAGCTTTTCTTTACACAGAACAGCTTCAGCAGTGCTGAGCAGATGGGGTTCGTTTGCATGGGCATTATAATGAAACATGTCATGGTTTGCAGCCATTAGTCCATAACCACTGGAAACCAATTTAGCCACCGACAGGGTCACTCATAGGGAACAGGAAACCATTAGCCATGGAGAGAAGAATGGGCCATTACAGACTACCCTTACCATGATATAGAGGACTGCTCCAACCAAAGCAGGCCGCTGTATTAGCACTTCTTTATTGCTTTTATAGAAGCAGTCAACACAACTGTTCTGAAAGTAGCCAGCTTATTTGTTAGTTGTATTCCCAGCTTTCTCAGAAGCTGTATAGACTGCTTCTCTGAAAGCACGCAAGTTACTTTAAAGCAGGACTGTTGTTTTTCTTAAAGCAGTCTGCCTACATTAAGTTGTACTCACTCCTTTAACAGAAACTGCATACACTGCTTCTCTCAAAGCAGAAAACTTATTTTTAGGGAAGAATGTTGCTTACTCAAAGCAGCCTGTTTACTTTAAAGCAGGAATAACTGCTTCCGATGAAGAAGTGTGAACATAGAAAATATTTTGAGGCCACAATGGTGCTTTATTGCTGCTTCTGGGACTTCAATAATTTTAAAATAGTCCTGCATCACTGTATTACCGCTTCCTGGACTTAGTTATGTTTTATGCATGTCTGCAGTCTCCAAGAGCGTATACACATACGAACAGATCACTTAGTTTTATTATAGCACTGCATTTAATAGATGTTTATTGATAAGGCTACATCCAACACTTATTAAACCACATGTACAGTCTTTGTTGGCAGTTTTACAAGCTTCCCGGAGGCAGTCAAGTCTTCTTATCCAGTGGGGGGGGGGAGGGGGGATGAATGATGATTTAATAGAATTGTTGGTAAATGTTAAGTGTGACTTCAATTCGTCTATGGTCATGGTTCCCATAAATAAAGTTTTGCCACATGATATACCACAAGATACTGTATACGAACAGTACTCCAGCATGCAGACAATTTTTCATTGTACTATGTAGTCTTAGACATTTGTACATGTTTAATTTTGCACAATTATTTCTTACTTTAGTAATTTTATTACAAATGTTAATTTTGTGCAGCAAAGATAAATATACATTATACATATACTTTATGGAAATATTTTCAGAAATCATAAATTTTGCATGCACCAAATTAAATTGAAAAAATTCTAGAACTTCAAGAAGAGAAATGTATGTTTTAATTATCATAAAATGACAGAAAAAAATACTTTGAAGGCAAGCAATCAATAATAGATTCCAAACTGGCATTAAATTTCCTTTAAAGTAGCCCATAAACTATAGTCCCAATTGGTACATTGTAAAAGAGTTGAACATCACAGAAATAAACACAATCTTCCCAACCAAAATAAAAAATGGACAACAATTTTATTTGTTACCAATATGCATCAATACTTAGGAATTTTTTAAGTAATATTTTCATAATTGTTTGCTTAGATGTGTACCAACTCAATAACATATAGCCCACCACTTGTTAATTGATACAATACATGTGTACAAGAGTGTATTTTTTCACCAATCCCTAGCTAACAAGCTGGCTAATTCAAGCAGAATTGGGGTGGGTGGGTGCCTCAGACATATTTATAGAAGACCCTATTTTAATCTTACAATTGGTGTAAAATGGCACCCTCTTTAATCCTGTTATGTGTTGGAATGTAGGTCCTGCATTTGGGAGACCAATATATATCTATTTTGAATAAGTTTTAGCATATTCCTACTCTCAACAGAAATGCCCACAAAATAACTTACAGATTCTATCTGTATTAAAAATTAATACATTTATTTTGAAAATTGAAAAAAATAACATTCGTTTCATTTCTTCAGAATAACAATTCAGTCTACCCTAATCCAGTTGTGTACATTTGGTCGGGGGCGTTTCTAATGCCTGGAATAACAAAAACAGGACCCCCCCCCTCCCCCAATCAAAGACCATCCATCCAGCAGTCTATGTGGCTGAAATCCCTAGTTTATACATGACAAAGGGTCTCTTTTCCCTTAGGTTGGACAGGACGGTCAAACAGCATCTGTCAGCATTCAGAGCCAGGGTGTTAAGAAACACAGTATCAGCTACCTATTGCTACGAATTAGCTTTATCCATTGCCTGGCAGGGCCAGGGCAAATGACTGTTGATACAGGCACATCTGGAGTAACTTGAGAGTATGCTAGAATGGGAGGAGGCATGACAAGACAAAGCCAGCCTTGAATAAGTATTGGTACATGCATATCTAAATGATAATGAAGTTGAATTAAGCAAATAATCTAGCAGTAATTGATTGCATTAATCTATGATATCAAACATTTGCTACCCAGTGTCACTAAAGTTTAAATTAGCCATGAAGTAGCACATACGAAACGATGGGGGGCGCAAATGGTATCTCTGTTGGTTCACTTTGCGGTTATTTCACAGTTATTTTAAGCCTGGCTCAGGACTATTTGTAGCTTAGCATCATTTCACAATCATTTTGTCCGTTGGGTTGTGGCTGTTTGAAAAAATCAACAGTATGCTATATAAGTCCAGAAGAGTGGCAGGAAAATGGACGACCAGGTCGTGGTCTTACTACAAACCATCATCAGGCCAGAAAGGAGCTTCACCCCTACAAAATTGGGGAAACTGTTTTTCTTCCATTTAATGGCTGCCCTGGGAAAGAATTTGAGGCAGTTACACTGGCAATATGTGGTAAGTGTTCCTGTTTTCCAAGTTTGAATATCTGTGTGTATGTGAAAATGTTATAATGCCGATTCGAACTGATCAAATTATGTATTCTGAACTGAACAGTTATATGCAAGATTCTAAATATCTCCTGTAGTGCCATGGGCTAAAGTCAATGCAAGCTAGAGCAGATGTAAAAGGAAACTGAAAATGATAGACATATGTGTTTTAAGTAGCCAAACTGCATTGGTAATGTTCGAGCCAGAAGCTGCGCATGCAACATTTACATGTACCTGTATTATAATCTTATAATTTACAACGTACAGTACCATAAACTTGTCAGTTTTCTTTTATTTTTAATAAACAGAGCCTTATTATTGGTAATAATGTGAAAATTCATGAATCAATATGTCTTAGTTCTAGATCAGTTCATAACTGAGAGTATGAGGTTGATCAGGAAATTATTTCAATCCCCTGGCACCCTGTTATTGTAAGATTATGAGATAAGGTAAGGTTTGACATGCATTTTTTTTCATGTGAGATATATCTATAAAATGACCAATTATGATTTGTAGGAACTAGGAACGAGGAAGGAACTGCAGGCATTGCAGAAACATTTGAAAGGGGGGGGGTGAAGGAAAACTGCACAAAGATGGCTGGTCAGGTTGACTTTAATAATATTTCTACATGTACACAATCTGATGATACATACATTATAATATAATTTCCAATGTAACATGACACACATATGTGCATATGGACTGGTATATTTCTAATAAATGCAGGGTAGACAATTAGGATCCATCAAAATTAAATACTAAGCACGTCATGAAAAAATGTACAAGAAAACTAAACTTATTGAAAAGAAACATGGGGGAGCATAACTAAACTCAAGGTTCTTATCCTCTTATAATAATTATCCTTATGGGACTGGGATAATTAATAATATGAACTAGTGCCAGAGATAAAGGTTTAAGTTTAATAAATGTGTTGGATTTTTCCTCATCTGCACCTTAAAAATGCTATTGCTTCAAAAGACTACACAGGTTAAAAATAGACTAAGGATTGGGCATGTGTGCGTGTCCTGAGAGTTATGCAGGTCTAAGGGCAACATATTCGTGGCATCATGTACCCCTAATATAAAACTTATACTGCATGGGGGGGGGGGGGGCTACCTCGACTGATCAGGTATAAGAAACTTGGTATCTGCAGGTACAAGCCTAAAACTTGCAAGGACACCACTACAAGTAAGTACATAAATATCCAGGTTTATAACTTGCAAATAAGATGAGTCGGTTTGATTGGGTACAAATACTATGGCATGCATTTTTAAGAGTACAATTACAATATTACTTGGCATACCCCAGGCATATTTTAGGGTTTTATTTTCTTGTCTTCCCTTTGATAAAGCAGATAATGACAAAGATTGCCTGGTAACTGTTAAATATGCTGCAGTGCCAATATGTGTTGCTAACTGTTCCAAGTAAGAAGTGAAGTACTGGAATGTTGGGAGAACTAGAAGCGAGTTTTTTGTGCAAAAGACATTATGCATCCCCCGAGCACATGCCTCTAACCAGATGCCATTCCTCTAAAAATACCACTATTCTCATGCAGAAGGTTTAAATGTTTGATGGGCTAGATTCAACCATACCCATTTGAAAATGTGGCAGGGAAACCATTTTATTTTGCAAGGCATTGTGGCCTTGACGTATGACCTGACGGTCATTCACAATCATATGAAAGAAGAGGGCTGTGTGAACAGCCCATGCTCAGCTGACTTATGAAATTCATCACACGTGTGGCACTGTGACCTTGAGAATGAGGTCAAGGTCAGTTTAATCAATAGGAATGCATGCATTGACTGAGAAGTAACCTAACTGAAAAAAAAATCGATAAAAAGCAGGGATCCACAGCAATGCCACTTAGTGAACAATTTTGTGTGACCCATCCACACTGTACATTAACACCAAGTTCCAGCACTCTCTGAGAGATCGCTTTGAAGAAGTCCAAAATTATGAAAACACAAAAAAATGCATGGAAAAAAATGCAGCACCACCTGTTGAACAAATTATGGTCTCGGGAGACCCAGAATTGTCTCTATGCTATTTCAAAGCATTAATGTTTGGGCAGCTTTCAGAAAAGGAGATTTTTAAAGATTTTGCCAAAAATAGATCAAGAGGGGACAGAAATATAACAAAAACAAAATACTTGGTGTGACGGCGGCGGCGGTGGCGGTAACGTCGGACGACGGGACTAAACACTATATGCATCCCCCTCACGGGGGATGCATAATTATGTATAGGTTAATGTTCATCCACGCTGGAGTGTAGAGAAGGCTTTACTTCATGTTGTGGATGTAACCTTGCACTTGAATTATCACTCACACATTAACATTATGCATCACTACCAGAATTATTCAAACTTTGAAGGTATTGAGCGGCAGTTGCAAGATATAACTATGAAAAAGCAATGCTCTGATTTAAAGTAAAATAATATCCTCAGAGATATAACAAGTTGAGTCTGTCACTGTGAGGTACACTTCCAGATCTGTTAATCACTATTTGATACACTATTGGGTTTTGTTTGGAGGTCTTGACTTGCCTGTACACTGCCTGTTTTGGGAGTGAATACCGTTTGCAACACAAGTTTACTATGCGAAGCATTTTTTTTACTTATGTGTATTTTTGGAATGTTCTATTCGAATAGCATGATGACTCAACAGGTAGTGATATGGTGGGCTTTTTCATTCTAAAACATGATATAGTCTTAACTTTTATCCTAATACGAAGTGTGGGCATTATTGATTTAAAATACATATACACGACATGGGAGTGTTAGCTTATCATTGTATGTTCAAAGTGTGATCCTTGTTTTTCAGCTTCCTTTCCTTCTCCCATTCAGCCTACTGTATGGAGAATACTCAGTGGCCCAGGTACATGCTCATGGACACTCACAGTGTTCTCTTGCAGCAGTTCTGCCACAACAAAGGCGAAAAAGAAGTAGACGAAGATGCCGTCTCCCCACAGCCAAGACCAACTTATCAACTGATGAGCAAGAAAGAACTGTCAGTTAATAAAATAGATGCGGTTGACCTTGAACTGCTTTTCAAGGTCACTACAGTAGTGCAATGGATATTTTCAACATTTTGCGAGAGTGATATAGGCTGTAGCACATGTAAACTTGATGATACAAACTCTGATATTTGATGGGAGAGGTGGAAACACAAAGTTTGTAATTATTGTAATTAAATGTGGCTTTTGACTGACAAACATTTGCTTTTGTTTTCTAACAATTTTCGTGTCTAACCTTCAGTGTCTTTAAGTAGACAGTCTTCAAACATTATTCATGAAGTTCCCTTTGCCCCCTATACTGAAACTCTGCCTTTGCTGATTTTCTGTCTTGTACTCGTACTTAGAGTATGAAGTCCAAGTTGGCAGTAGTCAATGTCACTGTATACATACGAACAGGATTTTTCCCAGTGGCCAAACTTGCCGCTGTACATTCTTTCTTCTGTTAGAATTGATTAACTATTTTTTCAGAGTTTGCAGATATGTCAGTCCTGTGTTCTCTTCTGTGCTTCCAAGACACAACTCTTTTACTCAGTTACGTGAATGTTGCCCCTCAAATCTTCTCAACATCATATCAGTTCCGATGGTGATTATATGGGATTGCAGAAGCAGAATGGCTGAATGACCACCACCTCCCACAAATCTAATATTTTGACCAGTTAAATGTAGTCTAAAGAGAGATTTTAGGTCACACACAATAGGTATAAACCAAGGAAAATCATTATGCTTTCATTTGAACAGCTGCATGCATGCTTTATAGCCGCTACTTACAAAGTGGTTACATTGGGAATACCGTGTATTGCATACTGCTTTGCAGCAATGTAGTAATGCAGTGCCGCTGTATGGGTGCTTACAAGCTGCTTCTTACAAAGCAGTTACATGGAGAGACCCATGTTAGGTATACCACTTTACAGTCGCTGTATTACTGCTATGCCGGAAGCAGTAATACTACTTTATCGCAGCTTTACAGCTGCTTCTGCAAAAGCGGTCACACGGAATAACCCATGTAAGGTATACTGCTTCTCAGCAGCTGTGATGCTGCTCTGCCAAAAGCAATAATTCTGTTTTATGGTTGCTTTATAGCTGCTTCCTAGAAAGCAGTCACACAGAGAACTGCATGCTATGAATGCTACATTTCAGCAGCAGTATGATCGCTTTTATGAAAGCAGCAATAAAGAAAACTGTAGCTAAATATTTAAATGAGCACAGCTTTTCAGCCGCTTTAGTGCAGCTTTAGTTAAAGGGGTACTGCCTCTCAGAAGCTGTGTTGTTGCTTTGTAAGAAGCAGGGTTACTGCTTTGTGAAAAGCTGCATTGCCCCTTTGTAGAAAGCTGTATGTCAACTTTCTCATAAGCGGCATCACTTCTCAGTTGATTTATTGCTGCTATGCAGATAGCAGTATACAGCTTTCCATGACTGCTTTATTGTTGCTTCTCTGTTGCTGTATTACTACTATATCATGGTAAGGGTAATCACTATCATTGTTCTAACTACTTTGAAATTCTCTATTGATGTAAAAAAAAATTAGCACAATCCACTTACTGGGCCCCGAATATGGAAAACCGCATGTGAACCCACACCCAAAAAAGCCAGGTGTGATGTTCCCAAGCTAAAAATAATCCAGTTTTAAGCCACAAAATATACTTTATTGAATGACAACTTCACAGAGGTAAAACTACATTTTTATTTTACACAATAATAAAACCACAGGGCAGAAGAAATGACTATGTGTCCTATTTGAGCCATACATTCGATCCTGCACATGGCTATATACTTTCATTTTCTTCTGATTTCAACTTGGGGAAAAAAAAAAATTTGAGCGACTTCTGCGCGAAAAATGTGAAATACCAAGTCAGAAAGAATGCTATAAAATCTTGAACCATTCCAATCCTGCAAAAAAAGCTATGGATAAAAATCTATGGACATGTAGTAATCAGAAAATATATTGGTTTAATGTACTTGTGAAAAAATTAAATGGGTAATAACGATCCAAAGTTGCCAGTCTCACTGTACACTAGCTTCACTATCTTTCACCTTAAGAGAAAATTAAGAAGACTACGATCCCTACCCAGGGGTTGGAGGGATAATTTCAACCTATCAATCCTTGGCACGGGCCCCTTTGCAATGTTAAATGACCTCACACGAACTACCACGGTGTTGTGTAACTGGAAATCTCTGTAGCAAAATTTAGATGCCCTGGAGCGTTTTCTCAACTTCTTCATACGAAAAAACACTTAATTATGTAGCATTTTTGAAGAACTGTACAGAAAAATTTTGCTACAATACTCCAGTTCTGTTGGACAGCCCTGGACCACCTGCAACAGGCAACCAACGATCAGCAAAATCACCCCACATTCGACCACCCGTAAAATAAGCAGTCGTTCCAATTAACCATAACCAAGTTGTAAGTTAATCAAAAAGCTGGCCAACATGTGCCGTTAATTAAGAGTGAGGTCAACTGAAACACAGCATTTTATTTCAACTTGTCTGGGCAGTTAACTTGGGCCAGGGAAAAAGAATAGCCACAGTGGTGTGGTGATAGGTATCTTATATTTCGCCAGGAACCAGGTGTCCGTTCTCGGAGTTACAATGGGTAACGGTCGTCAACTTATTCTTAAAAGATGACTCACTATCTTAACTTTAATCTGTCAGCTTGGTTGTGTCTGATGCAGTAATCCTCGTAAACTACAAATCCAAATGCGACACTACACCCAGACGCCACGTGGTGAGATTTGGATATCAAATGAATCACAGCCACAGCATATATCATATCATTATTAATGCTCTGAAACATTTGCAAAGTATATACTTTTGGTTTCATATATTGTAACCCTTATCCCACCCCAACCCCTAATATCGTCCCACTGCTTATTTACAAATCATTGGGTGCGGAAACTTACTATTTTCAAAATGGTAGCAACGCCGATTGGATATTTTGAAGAGGTAGTATCCAACATAAATATGTGATTAGTGTTAAGGGCACTTTAATTTCTCGAATGAATGCAATGTATAATATACAATGGGACTTTTCCAGAGTGGGCATTACCTGAAAATGTAAATACAATGACAAACAGTCACCAGTTGTAGGCCCCAGGATAGGGATTTTGTATCAGATACTGAAGTCGCCCCCGGGCTAAATAATAAGTGACTGCAATAGGTTGAATGCCAAGCGCCCCATTAGATCGAAGATGGAGCTTAGTGGAGAAGGTTGCCCCGATAGTGGATACAGGTCCGAAAGACACCGGTGGGTTTTTATATAAGTGGTTATAAACCTCGGTGAATATATTTAAAGTGACAACATGTCACGATTGTAACCATAAATGACCGTGACCACATACAATCAAGAGAACAAATTTAAACATTGCAATTCTAGAAGTCAATTGATGTGTTTATAATTCGTCTGTAAAGAAAAGTATGTAATCACTGTTGCACTATGTGCTTATTATTTAGAAAGGATGGCTGACAGCATTGTTTACGCTAAAAATGTGAGGACATTGTATTTCATTTGACCATGGTTTGTGGTCCTCTGCTCTGATTTGGACCATGTTTACATAGTAATATTCCTTATTCATTTGGCTTCATAATTTTTTACTTTTTAGGTTTATTTCGAGTTTAATTTGTACCAATGACGGTGAATTTTTCTAATTTTTGCAGATTTTCGTCCGAAATCCCGGGCTGGATTTTCTTCAAACTTGGTGTTAAAGTAGCTTGACTCATTTGCAGGAATATACAAATTGACGCTACTGTTATTATCTGATTTTTAACGAATAAATTACGTAATGACAGATAAAGGTTAATGCTTGCGTGTTTTATGTAGAGATACTAGACTGTGTAGATACATGTAAATGTAGGGTTTTTTTCCAATACCCACGGCCAGATCCACTTCAAACTTCCCGCTACAGATAACCCTTGACTTCAACTTTGTTCATTGTTTCACGAAACATTGTTCGAGCGCATATGAAGATTAAAGTGTATGCTTCGAAATAAAACTAGGTCACTGGGTCAAATATCTTGGTCACATAGATATATCAATGGACCATTTGCATCTATAGAATTTAATTTTTGTGCTCTTTGACATTTCATGAAACATCATCTGGACGTATATCGAGCCTAAAACACACAAGAAAAGTAGCTCAGGTACAATGTTGCAAGGTCAGAGTGGTATATCCATGACCTATTTACTACGGGGCTATAACTTCTATGTGAATTGATTTTTCCTCGTGAAAGCTCGCACGCTCCTGAATTGGGCCTAAATACATGTTATATAGTGAAACTAGGTATTTGGATCACATTGAAATCTATATGTAGGTCAGTTATCTGGGTTAGTCATATATCCCTCATGAAATGAGGTTCAAGTTCAACCCAGCTTAGTTCAGCCTTTCTCTGCTCATACCATCTCAGTTCAATCTGCAGCTCTATATGGGGTTGGACTTACTTCAGGTGAACAATTATAGGTCAGCTCAGCAAACGCCGCTCACATATTCCTCTTACTGCACTTTGCTTTTCGGGGATGTGGGGGGTGGGGGGGTTAGGATTTCGGAAATCCTCCTCCACCTGAAGCAGTTGAACAGTTGCCTTACTATTTGCATTCTTGTGCTTCATATGTACCATATACTGCCATCCAGACTGACTGACCTTCAGTTAGCACAATTATACCCAACTCTTGTAGTGATTAAATATCTCATAAAAACTTCAGTCCAAAACGGTGTATGGCACATGCACAAAAGGTTTCGAGTGCCCACAAGTGCCAATTAATAATTTTTGCAGATCTTTGCTATTGTAGTTAGTTATCAAATCATCTAATGTGTGTAGACTTTGGTGGAGATGTGTTGAACATTTCATCTATTCGTGGGAGTTAATGCATGTATATTGAAGTCATCAATTGAAGAGCTAGTCATTCTGGTACCATGGTGAGCTGTTGGAGAGCTTCAAGACGGCACCTGTCGTAGCGGTACAGTCAGTAGATAACTCAGTTTCATCATCCATGGTTTGTCACGTTTTGACATTATGCTGAATGCTTGTTTCCTGTTTATCTATTTCATTAAAGGCAAAGGGTGGTCTGATGTTTCATTTGTGGGAACACAGGATTTGCATAGAAAATCGTAGGCTTGAAGTGCCTTTTAGAAATATATCGTTGACATCAGGTCAATATTAGACTTTCAGAAGATATATTTAGTCGATAATGATAGTAACATTTCATGGAAAAGGATTTGTTAAGATAAATAAATAGTTTTACAAGCATGGTTATAATACACTTAAAATGTGTTCATTCAAAATGTACAAATAATAGTTTTGCAACATTAAATACAAAAAATGGAACGCCTTTTCTATTTCAGCTGTGTAGGATTGCAATGTTCACATTCAATGATGTATTACAGATCGCCTTCCGCCACAATGACACATTAACTATAAACCATATGGAACATTTGCTACCAATGAGCAATTGTTGTTCTGCAATTTTGATTCAAAAGCGTATAATAACAAGTAAGACAATGAATTATGACACTGACATTGTTATGGAGGTTAAGTTGACGTAAAACAAGCAAAGCATACTTCTATCGCTCCACAAACAGATCTTGCATAAAGAAATCGCTTTGAGCGCCACAGTCTAGAAATTATCAATAAATCATTTTTTAATCATGTCTAGGTTTGAGATTCATTGATAATTTCTAATCTTTCGTGCTCCCGAGTACATAACTATGCACAAAGTAGGCCCAAAAGTATCGATTGTTTTACTTTTAAGTCACGCCAATGTTATAACTTAGGATACAGAAGGCTGACTAACATACTTAAAGTCTAAGATTTCAGAAGCTAATAGTTACAGCACACAGAGCGCACCCTGTGCAAACATGAGTCTTAAGCACAATTTAATTAGTTGGCAATACGCCCCTGCGCACGACTCGTCTGTATATTTCTAATTTTGCACAATTCATTATCGCAATCCAAACAATTTAGCAGACTAAACATTTCTCTAATCATCTGGCCGCCATCCGATAAGAATACCTTTCGTGAACTTCAAACAGACAAGAACGACACATGATCGACATGATCTGATAGGCCAACTTAATAACGGTCCAACTTCTGATGACACAACAACAAACCACGGAGAGCAGTCAAGTAGCATAGTGTAAATGTATAGTCTGTCTGGCGAGCATTCTGGAGCTGAAGAAGCTTATGCATATTTCACAAAGTAAAGAGAACAGGGGGCTCAGCGGTGCCTGGCGAACAAATTTTCAAAACAAAACTGCACAGCAACGGCTTAGTCCAACTTTGTGCAAAAATTGCAAAATGCTCCCTGGAAATCAAACATTGCAGCGCAAGAACTAACTGCATCCCAAAATATGTGTTCTCAGGTCATTTATATATTTACCAGTAATTTGTATTATGATTCAGAATGCCGACTCACACCGCCTTTTTAGAATATCTGAATCGGTGAACAGTCACCTGAATGTAGTAATTCACTTCTCCGAAAAATCCAACTACACTATAAAGCCTTGGTGAATTTATTTTTAATGGTAAATGTAGAATTCGTTCATTTGTTTTTAATCACGAAGATAGACCTATTTGCAAGGGCAAAAATATTTTGTATGAAATGCAAAAATTAAGATGCAATTAAGCAAGGGTATGGAAAGTTGTGTGATTGATGAATACGAAAAAGAGGACCCATGTGTTAGCCCTGATGCATTCTGAAACCCTGCGTTATAAATCCCGATCGCGTGGTGGGAGGGAAGGGATTTAAAATATTAGTACGTGGGTGTCTCTTGTTTGAGAACTATTTGTGGTGACCAGAATGCTCGACTTTGAATTTTACCATGGCGAACTCGTGTTCTCTCTACTTTATTACAGGAAAAAAATAATATATCAATAAGCTGCCAACGGGATTCGAATCCGCACCGAATATTTCCACCAGCTCAGTGTGACTTGATCGCCCACGCACGGTTTGTATCTCTTTATCTCTATCAGTGGAGCGCGCCAAGGAAGACTCAGCACATGGGTGCACAGGCAGGTCAAAAAATAGTTCTATACTGTTTCTTGGATTATGGCAGTGAAAAGGGTCTCCGACTGTAAAATAAGTATCGAGAAAACGACAACATGGGATAAATAGGAGAAACCACAAACGCGGTCGGGATTTATAATACAGGGTTTCAGAATACGTTCCGCTAACACGTGGTTTCTCCTGTTCTCAAACAACTGTGCAATATGGACTCCAGTGTTGCTATATTTTTAAATCAGGTCACTGTTTACCTATTTCTATTTCTTTATGAATTCCCTAAACCTATTTATTTTTGAAGGTTGTGAATCGGAACGATTCTCGGGTCCAAACATATACCAGGCTATTAAACATGCAAAAATAGTAATAAAAAAATGAAGCAAAACCTAACATCTTATGATTGTACCTCAAAATAAATTTAGAGGATACAGTTCCAAATTTATTATTCAAGCACATACATAGATAGACAACCCAACAGAATGAAGAAACGTGTTTAAATCGCTCTTTAGTTTGTTTGTTTGTTTGTTTGTTTGTTTGTTTGGGTTTTTTTTTTTTTTTGTTTTTTTTTTTTTTTTTGTTTTTTGTTTTTTGTGTTTTTTTTTTTTTTTAATTTTGTTCTGTGCAATAAGATAATCAGAGCCGGAACACAATTCGCAGGCACATTCTATGTTTGACTTATATCTGAATAAACAGCAGGAATGTAAACTTTTAAGTTAATAAAATGTTATATTATAAAGAGTGCGTATTTCTGGTTCAGTTACACATAAAATATCTATCGTAACACTTAAATCATAGTAGCTGGTTTAGCAAGCGTAATTCAGATTTTGTGTTTCCTTTACATGCTCTGATCAGAATTTCATCATGAGATATGAACGCTTTTGTTGGTACCCTAACAGCATTATTTGATTTCATGATTATTCTTATTTGCCATGACATGAAACTGCCATCTTATAAGTTCCTTACACACGCTTTATGATCTGTATGTAAACACTCTTTTAGATGCTCGCGATGTTTATCAACTTAAAAGCTAACTGCGAGCAAGAAGGTACTAACTTTAAGCCATGTTACTGTCTCTTTTTGCCGACAAATATTGACAAAGTCAAAGTTGATTTTTTTTTTTTTTAAAAATGCATTTTATAAATGGATATTTATCCAGCAATATAGCATAATGTTAAAATCAAACTTTGTCAATCAATGCAACATTGTTGCAAAACAATCCCACCACGCTCATAAGAAAACATATCTTGATTCATACTGCAATATGCGCAAAGTGTCTAGCCTACAACAACAGAAGTCCATAGCAGCAATATTTACCAGGTCAATTGCAGCCGATAAATTATTTTAAATTTTTTTAATATTCCACTTATGAAGCCAGCCTTCATAATGCAAAAACCACCCCATCAGGTGTAAATCTTGAAAAGTAAAATTAAATATTCAGAAATACCATCATAGCCGGCAAGTATCCATTGTAGACAATGATTATTCAACTATTTATTCTAATACTAAGGCAGTGGAGACCAAAACAAAGGCACAAATTGTGCATTGTCCTTCTCTCATACACAGTTTGTCAACATAAAAAGGAACCAACATGCAGATAATCAAAATTTCACGTATATTTAATATACAGATGACATGATAATATTTGAATGTCTATTTGCTTACAACATATGCGATGTTCCCATCCGCTGACCTCTTCTTGGTTACCGCCAGATGCTTCCCATCTTCAGATACAATGTATACGTCCTGTAATGTCAAATTTAAAAACAATGACAATTGAATTTCAAGCTTTGGCAGGTCCATGGACTAGAATTGTATTCTAATCAAACCATTAGACAAAATCAAATAAGTCGGAGATATAATCTGCAGATACTCTTGTCTTCTTCTAATCCTTTTTGGTTTGGAACTTTATTTTTCATATTTGACAACTTCATTGAATGTATGATCGGAATAAGAAAGTAAAAGTGCTAATAAACACTTAAGCTAAACGATACTCTAATCGTCATGCACCGGGTATATTGCTTGTCACGACAGTTGGTCCACAAACATTGTCGATAATTGATGTGTAACAACATTTGTGACTAGTCTTCTGACCACGAATAGCACATGCAAACTGTCGGAATGTACTCACATCTTCATCTTCGGGTAAATCTTCACGATGGGTCTTTCCTCTTGTTGTTACATAGACAGGCACATCTGCAAGACGTTTTCGTTGAGCATTTTGCAATCCAATCGTGTAGTCCTTGCCGAAAGCATTAACCACATAAGCTTCGCCGCTGTCGCCAGCATCACTGCGCTTACGAACTGCAACCGTCTCTGTCATTCAGAAACAACAGTCAAGAATTGATTGCATGTTTATAGGTGTTGCCTTTGTTCACCTTAACAGCCAATTTTGTTGTCAAATCTAAGGCAATGTTGGTATAAAATTGAGTCGTTTCACTTCGTGTTTTAACGATGATGTGAAAAAGCTATTTGTTTTTCAAAATTAAGAATAAAGGAACCATATTTGCAAATGTTTGAAAGGAAAGCATTCGCCACATTTGAAAGGAACCAATGTAAAATATATACATGTATAATTTTTTAACCTGTAATGGAGCTTTTTTTTACTTAACATTTTGCAAAGGATTAAATATAAAATTTTCAATCAATCCCTCCTATTTCATCTTTTTGTGGCTACGTTTATATCTAAAGCAATCGTATCTTTTCTTAATGTTTTTTTTTTCTTTTTTCTTTTGGTGAAATCTGCTCTGTGAATTGCTACCTTCATTGTAATGCTATATAGCAGTGCAAATGATGTATCTGGTGCTACTTGTCAAAAGTTAATAAAAGTGACTTTAAAATGACTTACCTGTGTGAACACCTTGACGCTTGCTAAGTGTCTGGACAGCTGACAACAGCGGCAAGAGAACGAGGCAAGTCAGGGAAAGGCAGGGTCTGTAAACCAGCATGGTGACACAAGCAACCGGCCCTAGGCTCCTCTGTCAGTCGCAGGACAGCAAAAGGGACCAGACGCTTAATACTTGCTACCGTTAGCAACTGTTTAAATATGGCATTGGATTGCTAATTGTTTGACATGCCTGGACTACACCAATCAATCAGTGCAAAGGCAAAGTGGAAACCCTGAAGAGTTGGGAAATTAGGAACTGCGCGATTGCAGATTACCATAATTTGTATGCACTGCTGAAATATTACTTTCATCTTTGCCCACAGATTGTATCAGCTTTACCAGCCATTGGTGTATTTGTCACAAAACCCCATCTAATTGGGCCGTCGAAAAGTAAAAGAAGGGACGATTATGCTTCAAGCATTGGGTGATTGTCATTGATAATGGCGCCAGTAGCAGGACGACATCTCGACAAGTGCAAATAAAAATGTACTTATCGCCGTCACAGGTCACTTGAAGCTGCTTCTGCGGGGGTACCATAAATCTACGTGCTGGGTAGTATTTACTTACAGGGTACAAAGACGTCCCATTTTGGCAAAACGTGCTTCGAAAACTTCAACAGATTGCCATATCGACAGCATTTTGAACACATCGATTTGAGATGCAGTCGAATCAAGAACAAAAGTTTTCCGATGAATCCGTTGCCCTATTATTGTGAAACGTATTCAAACCAGACACAATTAATGGAGTATCACTAATTTAATTATCAAATAAAGTAAGCATGTTTGATCGTTTGATGAATCAAATATTTGAACAGGGAGAGACACGAGCGCGGACGGTACGGCTTGGCATAACTTTATCATCTATCCTCTACATGCACAAAGCACGACTTCCCAGTTGCCTTTTCTGTGTGCCCTCACAAGTGATAGGAACCCCACAACAAAACAACAGCTGGTTATATAACCGACGGACATTTGGTACAAAATTAAATAAGGGATAGGCATTTCAGTCATTGTACTTTGATTGAGCAGCTTGATGGTTTCCAAGAAATTGTGCCATGTTATCACTTGTTGCTACCATAGAGTGGTAGCCCCATGTTACAGCCCACCAAGATCTTTATCGCGGCCTGTTGATTGTGATTATCGTTTGCAGACGTGAATATAAAATGTGCATGTCTCTGAGTGAATAGACGTTAAACACAAAGAAAATGAAGTAAATATCGTCGCATTGCGTTTCTTTGTAGTTATGAATTTATGAAGGAACTAGATATCACTAGTTCGTGTGTATTATGTTCAAGTTATTGTGTTTGCTCTGCATGATTGCTAATACAAGCTGCCCTGAGCTCCTCTGTAAACGCTTCTCAAAAATCACCCAGTCCCATGCCACCTCTCTTTGACATCAAGTCAAATCAAAATGACGTTTTCCATCACAATACTCAAATCATGCTCGATATGTTTGATAAAAGTTCTGTTTAAATGTCGTGTTTATAAAAAAAAAACATTTCTTGCAAAGTAAACATCAGTTTTTCAATTACATACAGCGTTTCTGCAACAGTGAAATCATGGATGTATTACTGTTTATGCACAAGTTTTTGCGGTCTGTTATTATAATAAATAACATACGAGGGGGGGAGCAGACAAAAGCACTGGTCAACAGGTGTTCAGCGACCTTCCCTGACCACAGTATTGGTCAGGTGACCTCTTTTTTTCACCAGTACTGCCCTCTACCTCTTGTGTTTTGGCTTATGTCATTCAACAATAATTTGGGTCTTGAGACTCTCTGTTTCAAAAATTATGGAAACCTAACTATCAGTCCTATATACTTTTGTCCAAAAAAAAGTAATCTACACACAATCTAACAATATTAACTGTAATCAATATGTGTATAGCACTGTTATTGGTCTTCGTAGCAGCCCCCTAAAACTTAGAGGGAGATTCTGAAGCAGAAAATATTGACAAAGTCTTTATTTCACATTCTGTGCTACGTTTGCATGGTTGCCATGGGCAAGTTGCCAATGTGTGTGGTGACGGCTTTCATATGTGTACATGTGTCGACTAGCTCGAAAAAGTCATGTACTACTTTGGTGAACACTATATTTATATTCCCAGAAGAGCATATTCTTCTCGACGCAATGGCACAATATTTTGCATGTTGACTTGAAGAGGGAAATTACTTGAGTCTGAATACATAACATAATACGTATCGTTGATTATTTGTTGTGAATTGTATTTTCATAATAAACGGCGAGGACACACAGTGTAAATTGAACAATAATCGTTCGTTCGTGAAGATGCAACCCTCAGAAACAGATGCTAAAGCGAAAAATAATAATTGCTACTGACAAAGTTGTTAATATTCAAGTATATTAACGTGATTGCCATTCGCCAGTAGCTAATCCTAGAGTCGCATTACTGGTCATTACCTGAGTAGCAATGTTTACATAGAATTTTTATACGCCCAATATGACTTAAGGCATCTTTTTCCCATTAACAATTTCAAATATTATTTCTTGTTAAAAATGTCGTTTAAACCAATTATTCTTTCCCATCCTCTTCTACGTGCAATGGCTGATTTCACCCTGGCCAACAATTTTCATTTGGATGTCTTTTGGAGGCAAAGGTGTATGACGCTGTACATTCATGGAACTCTTTTTTTCTTCATTTTTTTAATCAACCAAAGAGTGTCAATTTGACCAAGTAAACAACAAAAGTATCGGAAATTCTTTTTTATGAGTGTAGTCACGATCAATTGCCACTTTTGAAAGAGGTAAAAGAGGTCCCAAGTGACATCAGTGCGGTCATGATGGCCGCGGTCATTCTTATGACTTGCCTTGGATCATCAACTGGGTAAAAGCCTCTACATCATTAGTTATAGTAAAACATAGTAGGCATAAAATTATACTTTGATTCTCGTAGGGTACTCATTACTGGCGGAACCACCGACTACCAGCCAGTCCATGACCTTAGCTGCGGTTTGGTTTTAGGCTGGAGCTCAATCTGTGGTCCTGCCGGCAAGGACGGCTTCCTTGCAAGTATTAAAGTCATATCAATAAATATGTCATGTTTTGTTCAACGTAACTGAAGGATCTAAAATTATCGCAACGTCATTTATGACTTGGCGCATATGACTATAATCCGGTTGTACCTAGAATACAAACATCACTATTAATACACGTAAACAGGAATACAAACACGTTGCCATGTACGCAACAATAAAATAATAATAGCATTAATAGGAAATCTACAGTTTTACAACGGGGGCACTGATGGAGCGGCGTCAATTCCATTGTGTGTTCAGGATATTTACAATGATATTGAACAACATAATATTGAATGGTAGTAACCTGCCCGTGTAGCAAAAAGTGACTGGGTGCAACTACGTTCAGCTTAAAGCCTTACATGAGCTCACGTGCATTTTCATGTATGTAGTTTTGAAACTTCAATATACATTATTCAAAATTTTTATTTTTACTTCCCCCGTACTAAAATTACAGATACGCCATTTATTGGAACAAAACTCGAGAAAGCGTAAATACAACGATGATGATGATGATGATGATGATGATGATGATGATGATGATGATGATGATGATGATGATGATGATGATCACCATCATCATCATCATTACTGTTATCATTATTAATTATTTATTATTATTATTATTATTATTATTATTATTGTTATTATTATTATTATTATTATTATTTCGAACCTACCCCTTTCATACGAGGGCACCAGAAAAACCTTCTTGGAAAGAGAAATATTCATTTATCACAGCAGCAATTAAAATTGAAATTTTCACTACTGAATCTGCAGATACGTAATTATATTCAACTTTATTGCTGTGGTCCTTCGATGGGAAAACTGCTTCATATGTCTTGGCTCTGTGCCTCCTTGGCCACAAAGAATTTGATCAACGACAAGTAATCCCCACTTGTGAGATGTAGGAAAATCAACATTTTGACTTGTAAGTCTCCAACGTAGGCTTCTTTAGTGGTGTGTCGCTGCGAAGCCTTAGGCACCCATGATCTAAAATAAAGACGGAAGCTCTTTTGATTCGGATGCCTCCGTCATGATCAGGGCACTTTTACAAGTTATGTTACTTAACCATGCAGAAATAACATTTTTTCTATCAAACGAATTAAATTTTCTAAATATGGCCAGCATCTTGTATGTTTTAAAACTTAGAGAATGACTTTTCTTAAGCTTTTCGCTTTCTCGAGTTGCCCCTTGTAGCAGAGAAGCGCATTTGGCTATGCTTAATACATGCACATAGCATGCGTGCCTCGCGTTTAAATGAACATGGTGATGTAATGTTGAAATTAAAGTCTTTCTGTTGACCAACGGGAACGCAATATTTATTATGAAAAATAACATGAATGGGTATAAACAAGGAGATAAGGCATGATAATGTGGTAGAATCCTGGCCAAGCAATTGGACCAGAACCTTGGAAACAGGCTCTGTCGATGATATGTGTGGTTAAGCAACCAATGCTTTGTTTCCGGGTCGCTAATGTCATTTGAACTTAAGGCTTCAAGAGCCAAATAAATTTACGAAACGGGCATCATCGGGAAACCATCGAGCATGTTGCGCAGCCTTAAATTCCCGGACATGCCTTTTGTAATGGTGGGTGCATGCACCTGCCTAAACGGAATAATAAGTCCTTCATCCTCGAATTATCTACGAATTGTCTAAGCAACTTGTTACTTTAAGGGTCAACATTCATCAGCTGAAATGTGTTTTTCTATTTCTACTATACAAAGCAACTTAATTTGTGCAACGTTCATGAAAAATGTGAAGGCATGTTCATTGTTTTGCATTTTTCGAAAACCAAAAAAAAAAAAAAAAAAGAACAAAAACAAAAACAAAAAAAAAAAAAAATAAATAAAACAAAACAAAAAAAAAAACAGCACATGTCCTAACACATATGACAAGTTATGATGTCACGGTATAGATATTAAAACTTGCTTGGCTTGTCCATCTGAAATGTTTTATATTTCTCTGTAATTATCTAGTGTCAATCACTGAAATGTCAAAATAATTTAAGCAAAAGGAAAGAAGCAGCGGCAAGCCAATGGTTCAATAGATATTGTACACAAACAACCAAAACACAGGCTGAGGCAAATATTGTATGTCAACAGAGATTAAATGTCACAAGTGTTTCGCTGGTAGAATTTGTGTCGGTAATTTGTCTACGATGACACCAGTCTTTATTTTAGTTTTCTTAGATGTTGTCTACGTGCTGTAATATCTATCACTTGAATGAGACTGAATACTAACAGGGTGTTGCAAAAGATGGAAAATTCCAAGGCAATATTATATACGTTAGTATTGGCTTTTCATGGACACACAAAGGCCACGACACAAGTGACCATTAAAAGTTTCAACCAAACATGCTACCCACTAAGGTAACCCAGACATGGATTCTATATGTTATTAAGACGTCCGTTCATCAAATATTACAGTAGATGTTAGCGAGTCAATGATCCACTAAAAGAGACGGTGGCAACAGACGAATATTTTTTTACCACAGAGTGCATGCGGGGCCCAAATCTGACGCCGCTATCCTACCTCACAAGGCTTTTGACTACACCGACTTCCACAACCACTGTCAGTCATGAGTTACCCTGATCTGCGGATATATAAAATATCGCCAACTCTTACTGTGTCCCATATGTAGCTCATATTGGTCCTAGGTATCCCCAGTGGGTTATCAGCCAGCGCAGAAGCCACCTTCCTAGCTGCCGCGGCCATGTATATTATGGTTTGTCTTATGTCCGATCTGGGCATTGAAATGAATGTGTGCAAATATCTTGAAATACAGGCAAATACATAAAAAAAAAATCAAAGCAAAATGTCAATTTTAACATGTACTCTGAAAAACTACTTTTTTCTCGTTTGGCGAGTGTTTTTTTGTTGATCATTAAATCGATAGCAACGGAATTACAAGGAGGGGCAGCTGATTCTTAAACAGCCTACATTTAAATGTGTGTTAAATTGTCCAAAACTATTGCACAAGCTTTACCACAATCCATATTTTCAGAATTGCTTGCCTTGACAAATTGAAAAATATGCTCGGGGTTTCTATACGTTTAAGCATCTGATAACCTTAATTTTGTGGCACACTCACATTATGCACCTGATAGCCTGAGCTGTATGGTATACTCACATTATGTATCTAATAAACGTATTGATACACTCATATTATGTATCAAATAAACTGACTGATACACTCACATTGCACTGTCCTCAACGACAGCCGTTACTGCCACAGACCTCGCATTGTCATTGCTTTCGGAGGGTGACCCTCTTCTGGTATCACAATGAAAGGCCACTTGACCGTCCGTACATAGGGACACCCCCGGATACTAAGGACGGATACAAAGCCTCTTTCCTCTTAAGCAAGGCAATAAAAGTAGCCCGTAGATCTTTTTTCTTTTATTGTAGTGGGCCCTCTTAAAGCTGATTTTATGGCAAGTCGCAGCAGATGGTAAGGGTTGGCATCTGTTTATGACTGCATAAACATCTGTGCCACATTAATATGCTAAAATTAATATTTACATAAACGAATCACGTCCTTCAGTAATCTTAGAGTTCAAATCCCGTGTTTCTAATTCATATAAAAAGTTCTTTTAATCACCTAATAATTATTTCACGCCAATATCCATTTTTGGTCGCGAAAGTTGTACCACAGAGGAGTGAAAAATCAATTTGATTCTGAATAGTGGAGTGCTTAAAAAAAAAACGGTTTTGTATTAAACAAGTTGCAAAAAGTTCACACTCGCAATACATTTGGAAAAAACATCTATCAAACAATTAAACTGCGCAAATGTCTATAACGACACAATAAAAACCGGCTGCTTTCAGACACTGTTGCGTCAGACAACATAAACCTGGCAGTTTAACACGACTGCAAGTCAACTGCAACATTCGCGAGGTGTTTGCGTTCATACAAGGTGTGTGGCAGGATATTCTTCCGTTCAGACAAGTGCATGAGTGCCCTCATGCCTCTTTCCATTGATCACCGTCCCTGTACGTGTGGTGGTCGCTGACACATCCGCCCACTGTTACAAAATATGTAAACACAACTATGGAAAAGTGTTACACATTGTGAACTACCCGTGCGCAAATATTTTTAAGGTGACTGTTGAATGTTTTGCTTCATTAAACATTTATATGAACTGATGCCTTGTTAAATTTGAACCAAAAGTATTGTTCAAGTGTAGCACTTGTCGTTTTGAAGGATGCAGTTGAGTGGACCAAAAAGTTTATAAAAATATTACCCATATGCATAAATTTCAATCCAACAATGAGAGCAAAGTTAAATACAGCAAAAGGCAGAGAGTCAAGATTCACCAAAATATCAACATTCATCTTCCAATACCAATGGAAAGAAATAAATTTCACTCCTGACTTGAGACCGGCAGTCATCCATAAGAGCCAACAGCCGCACTTCATGCAACTCTGAACAGTTATCAATTAATTTCAGTAAAAGATAAACGTTAGATAATCAAATTGCTTAAGAGTGGTACTATTAATTGCCAAAGCGTCGACTATTTTTACAAATCCAAATATTGCTCGACTGCTGTTTAAATGCGTTTCAGCTCGTAGCATTTGGAACATTTCTATACATATGCATAGTTGTGTTTACGGCATATTGCCTACCACAGTTCAAAGTTTTGGACTCAGTCACCAGTGTTCCTTAGAGCGATTTGCGCAATATGCTCAAAGCGCATCGAGGAAAGATTGTTGACTCGGACTATAATATCCTCTGGAACTATAGGCATTCTGGTACATGAATGAAAAGTCTTGTCGCAAGAGACATTAAACTAGCATCCTTTTCATATAGTTGAGAGTAGTTCGCCTAAAGTAGTTCGACTTAAGTTGCAGTTGGCATTAAAACAGTTAAGCAAAGGACACCTGTATTTAATAGGGGTTCAGCTACAGCAGTCCAAACTAAGCAAATCACCCTGTATTTAAACATGTTCACACCGAATCAACTAAACCGTTACTTAGATGCTTCAAACGTTTGCATCTATTCAAATTTATATGCAACGTAACTGTTGTGAAAAGAACAAGGAAATTGTTCGGAGGATACCTTAAATATGAAAATGTAGAGATACAAATTTTCCAAAATCTCTACAATTTCTTTAATTTATTTCAAGTAATAGATCGTTTCAACATATTTTCCTGAAAGTGTTGTTTGATTTTTAACAAAATGTTGTTAATTTCACACTTTTTCGTTTTCAGAGTGTTTTACTCCCTCAGCCTTGCTCTGTATTGAATAAATCAAGTGTGTATGTTGTATTGCCTTGGAATAAGACTGATACTTAAAATATCGCATCTGCCTTTCACATTTAAAATATCTCCAATACAAATCTAATTTTATTCTTTCAGTGCCAAGTTTTGGACCTAGTCAACAGCGTTCCTCAGCGCACTTTGGGCGCAAAGGCGCACCAAGGGAAGCTGTTGCCCCGGACTTTTATAGTATCTGAAACTATAGGCATGCTGAAACTTGAATGAAGGATCTTTTCACAAGGAATATGTTTCTAGCATCCTTAATTATATTATTGACAAGTGCCTTCGGCTGTGCGCAGGTAACAAATCAAACTGGTGTCAAAGCAGATAATGTGTAAAAGGGGAAAGAAGATCCATTTTAAACAGGTTTCAACACATGTCAAAGTTACCTAAGGCCTGACAAAAATATGTGTGTGGTTCCCATAACCCGACCGACCCAACTGAAAAAGCCGGAGTACCGACCCTAAATAATTTTTAGGAAACATGAAATAAAAAAAATGTTTCGAGCCGCCCTTCCCTAATAGAAATTGATCGACCCTGGCTGAAAGATTTTATCGAGAAAGTGGTCGTTGTGTGCCCTTTTTTTGTAGTAAAGTCAACTCAAACACAGTATCTTATTTCAACTTCATACTACTACTACTACTACTACTACTACTACTACTACTACTACTACTACTACTAATAATAATAATAATAATAATAATAATAATAATAATAATAATAATAATAATAATAATGTGGCTCTCCACTTTTCTGCCGCGGTCCTTGGTGACACGGGTGTCCTAGAGAGAAAAAAAAGAATAAGGAAGGAAAAGTAGATGAGGCAGAGGAAACCATGGTAATCGTCATCAGCTTGTGCTGCCATGTTTTCCTGGATCAGAGCCGAGGCAAACAAATGGTCCTCCACACACTCTCTTACAGCTATGGTGGGCCCCTTCTCCGGAGTGGAGGGTTAACTTGGGCCGGGGAAAGTGCCTAGCTGTATAGTCACAGTTGTTCCGTGAAACAGCATAGCCATAGCCCTGGTTGAAAGATTTTATACGAGTAAGCGGCCGTCATGTTCCGTTATTTTGCAATATACTAAAGTCAAACACTGCATTTTATATCAACATGTCTGGAGGGTTAGCTTGGGCTGGGGAAACAGTATAGCAGCATAGCCATGGTTGTTCGTTGAAACCATGTGGAAATAAAACTCTAGTTTCTTTCCTCCATGGTGAAACAGCATAGCCCTAGTTGTTCGGTGATCGTTATCGTAATATTTCGCTGGGCTCCAGGTGTCCGTTCTTCGAGACACCCGGGCAAACCGTGTCATTAAAGTACTTTTAAAACATGACTTACTATCTTAACTTTAATCTGCCCGTTCGGTTGTGTCTGAAACAGTTACCATCGTCAGTTATAAATCCAAATGCGACACGATATCTCGAGCCGGCGAATCATGCGCCAGTTTGTACATGGCGTAAACCATTGGATGTGGAAATCAAAATTTTCAAAATGGTAGACGTTTGTGGGTTTGTCCCGATTCGACATTTGGAAGAGGTAGTATCCAAAATATGTATGTGATTAGTGTTACCAGAAAGTTAATTTGTCGAATGAATGTAATACAAAATATAAAATGGACTTTTCCAGTGTGAGCATTACCTAAAAATGTGAATACAACGGCTTGAAATTACCAGTTGTTCGGGCGGTGGGCCTCAGAATTGGGTTGTTGTATCACACACTAAAGTCGCCCCCAGGCTATGAACTAAGTAGCACCACTTGTGGGACCTCCCAAGCGCCCCTGCTGGGTGAAAGATGGAGCTTTGGGGAGAAGGTTGCCCCGATACTGGATGCAGGTCCGTGTATGTGTGTCTGGTACAGGTCTGAAAGTACCGGCGGGTTTTTATATAAGTGGTAACAACAGTTCATCTTAAGCAGTTCAACTTAAGTCGCAGTTGGCATTGAAACAGTTAAGAATTTATATTGAAGCAGACGACATTGGGCATTCGGGTGCTTTGGTCGCTTTTGAATGAGAGGAAGTGTATACTAAACAAAGCATCGAAACAAAAATGATCCCAAGGCAGATGTTTATCAACGTGCATCCCAGGGTTGACATTTTCCAAGTGCATATTTGCTCTATGAAAATTAATTATTCGATATACTGTAATGACTGAAATCAAAGAACAAAAAAAAAAAAAGCGAAAAAAAACAAAACAAAAACACACCCCCCAAAAATAGAAAAAAAAACAGGGAATCTACATCATCTTCATTCTCACATCTATTTATATTGTATCGTAAGAAAATGAAATTCCATTTGTGTGTAGATATGGGTGTGGGTGTGTGTGTCTAATGTCTCGACGGTTTATCTGACTTCTCGATTTTGTCTAACTTCAGGTCACTATGATATAAACGCGAGCTCGTTTTTGATGATAATTAATGATATTTGTAATTCATACGCACTGCCTAGCACTGCGGTAGTTAGTCATGTATATACATTGCAAGCAGGACATTAAGTCGCTTAATACCTTTTGATGCACAACGCCATTTCGGACAGCACTCTCCACTTTTGACATAAAGTTGCAGCCGTGCACAATCTGAAGAAGGCTGTACAGTGGTACTCAATGCGGGACATTTGTTTTTACAGCTAACCTTTCCATTCTGACAGGTACACTTTTCCCAACATTTCTGCTGGTATATACCACCATGCGGTATGATCTGTCTGTCCACATGGCATGATACACCTCAAAAATAAAAAAATTCCTTATAACAGGCACTTTAGCGCAGTTTTGTTAGCTAAAGGCATGGTCATATGTGTGTGCATGCTATAACTATGATTTCTATTCTTCAATGATAACACTTATCTCTGTTGCACTGATTCTGTTATTTTTGTTCTGTTCTTTTTAATGCCTCTGTTCTATAGGGAAAGAGTATGTTTTCGGGTTGTCTGTTCGATCACTTCCGTTGCAACAATTGCACAGCAAGTTTTTCTCGGCAGGTAGGGGTGTGTCAAATTTGACACACGGTTATCGCAAAAAGGCAAACACTAACTTATTTTATTTGTTTGTCCCTGTGGCTTCGTGGACACATCGGGAAGCCATATTTTTATAAATGCGTGCATTGCCACTTGGTAAAATTTCTTCAGAAGCGTCAAGCAACAGAGGTTGTCAAATACACTTTTCTGCTTGGTGGCAGCTCTTGCTTACTGTGCCACGTGACATTTTCGGCTAAAGAATGGAGCATGTTTTGTTTATCCCCCAGGTGTCTCTACCTGCAACAGGTGGATACTTGGGAGATAGTTACCAACACTGCCACCTACTGGCCATATGCTCCATTAGTTGTACCAAATTTCATACTCTTAGTATTTTATTCAGTTACCACATTTGCTTTTATTTTGTTTACATGTAAGAACATTGTAATGCCATTACGGCTTTGCATAACATCATGGGCCGTTCTATGTATACGTAGGTTATCAACCCCCCCCCCCCCCCCCCATCGGTTGGGGACAAAACTTTGTATTTTGTCATTAAAATCGAATTAAGTCAACAGTACCAGACACACCCGGCCATTCCCTATATAAAAATGAAGTCTGTCTCTGTTGTTGCATTGGCATGTAACAGCAGAGACAGACTTCATTTTTTATATTTATATTCATATTAACATTAATACTATAATAATATTTGTCATGAATATCTGTGCGTTAAAGTTTTGAAACCCACTACGAAGGACCTTTTGTTTATCAGTGGGAGGAGCTATGGGTGTGGCCAGCCGCTTGTTACGTATCAAAGTAGGCACTGGCACGTGCCGACTGTACATTATGTTACCATCGACTAATGAAAACAAAATTTGTCCCTATTCTTTCAATGCTAATAAAAACTCCGAATGTAACTATTGCACAATGTTTGCGCCTTTGTACACTCACATCGATCTAAAATCAAAGTGTCTTTTCACGCGAGTGCCTTAAAATTGATGCCTTTTTACAGGCAATTTGATATTGTGTAATTTAGAAACTTTCCAATAACAATATATTTTAAAATGCCGTAGAACTGTCCAAGTCTTACTTCCAATAACTCCGCCAACCGATGAATAATTACAGCACATGATTTGGTGATCTTAGGCTTCACTGATTTACATGTAAATGTGTCCAGATCAGTTAAGCATAAAACTGTCACTTATGGATAGTTTGATTTTTGACTGCAGGTGTTCCGCATCGATAATTTCCCCTCTGTGCCTCTGGTACTTTTCGCAGAATGAACAAATCAAGGGAAAAACCAAAAACGGAACAAAATGTTGTTTACTGGAAAAAGTACCTGAAACTGATACGGCGTATCTGCTGGATTAATAAAAGGTTTAGCAAAGTAATTTCGACACGAATCCAGTTACAAATCCAATCGACACAAGAAGTCATTCATTAGTCAGGACCAAAAATCCACCATCTGGGTCTTGCTGGAGGTTATTTATTCATGTGTTTGTTGGTTCATTTATTTATTTATTTATTTTTATTTTTATTTATTTATTTATTTATTTATTTATTTATTTATTTATTTATTTATTTATTTATTTATTTATTTATTTATTTATTTATTTATTTATTTATTTATTTGTTTATTTATTTATTCTTTCATGCATTTATTTATTTATTTATTTATTTATTTATTTATTTATTCATTTACTGTTCAGCGTGTGGCAGCTAAGAATGTAACAAAATTGGCCTTTGACAAACTGTGGGTGTGGACAGAGTTTTGGTGAGTTGTACACGCTCTATCTGAGGCGGACTTCACTTCACATAAGACTCCATTATTTGAAGAGCGGCACAACAATTGCTGCTCCGAAAAGACTTACGAACACGTCCCTCGTGAAAACAATGAGGGAAACCTGCAACATGAAACAAATAAAATCAACAGTGCAAGGCCATTTATGTTCATACAGTGACGCAAAGCAAAGCAAGCAGAACTTAGTAAAAAATAAATAAAAATCGCCATGTTATCAATTAAGATAAGATACATTTTTCATTCATACATGTCAGGCTTCAGAGAAATTTTGCACACATATTATGTTTAATAATCCGGGGAAAATTAACAGATAAATTATCCTGCAATTAGTAAGTTGTGTATTTTCTCTACAAAGCAAGAAGAAAAAAACCAACATTCAGATAATCACTAGGCCTGAGTGTACTTAACTTTTATCACTGAATGTTGATTGATCAAATTTTATGCACACATATGCCAGGATGGTGCAATATAATTGCTGAAAGCACACCAAACTATGATGCATGAAATGGGAGTACCAAATGCCACGGTAACCTTGCCTTGGCTTATTTCCATGGTGGACCACAACATGAAAATAGCAGAAATGCAAGTATGAAATCGGGAAAGTATTAAGTTGCTTTGCACATGTTTGCACCTGAAATGCTTTAATTATTTATGAATTAAACGATTGATATAAATTTTCAATAAATTAATATATAAATAAATATAAGCACCAAAGGCGTAATTCTTATAACTCCAGGGACCTACTATGTATATAAACTGTAGGTCCCTGATAACACTAAGATACTGAAACTATAAATGTATTAAGCGTCCCACTCCAGTACTCCCATCTCATACATTAAGAATGATTTCACCTTATTTTTGAAACTGTTCTTACATCCCTTCTCTGTGATATACCCTGGCAGGTTCTGCATGGCAACAGGTGTAATCATAGTACAGTAGTATCTTCAATTACCGACCCCAGTCCCCACCTGGTCAAAACGACCAGATTTTCCTTGGCGTGGGCGCTTTTGCAATATTAAATGATCTGACGTGCAAGACCACGATGCTGTCCAATTGCAGCAGCAAATTTACATTCCATGGATCATTTTCTCAATAAACTTCTTCACATGAGAAACACTTATTTTGGATAAATTCTGTGGTATTTTTCAAGACCTGTGATGAAAAATTTTGCTACAATGCACCAGTTGGACAATCTTAGACCGGCTGCAACACGCGACCGACCAGCAAAGTCACCCCACAAACAACCACTCGTTAAAAAAAAAAAAATTAAAAAAAAACAAACAAAAAAAACGGTCGTTTAAATCAAGGGTAACCAAGTTGTAAGACAAAGTTAACAGAAAAGCTGGCCAACGTGTGCCGTTATTTTGTAGTAAAGTCAACTCAAACACAGCATTTTTTCTCAACTTGTTTGGACGGTAAACTTGGGCTGGGAAAAAGCATAGCTGCTGCATATAGCCACGATGGGTGCGGGTATCGGTATCTAGTAGCGCTAGGTTTCAGGTGTCCGTTTCCCAAGTCACCGGAGCAAACGGTCGTCAACGTATTTTTAAAAGATGACTTACAATCTGAACTTTAATCTGCCCACTCGGTTGTGTCTGAAGCAGTTATCATAGTTAGTTATAAATCCAAATGCAACAGGAAGACATACTGCACACACGTTGAGCGCCCATTTAAACAAGACCCGATGCATTGTGAGAAAGGAAAACCACAGTGAATCGTGGCCACTGTTTTCAGCAGGTTCCAGGCGTCCGTTCACTGAGTTATCACGGCAAACGGTTGTTACAGTACTTTTAAAACATGACTTACTATCTTATCTTTAATCTCCCTGCTGGGTTGTGTCTGAAGCAGTTATCATCGTTAGTTACAAATCCAAATGCGACACGGCACGCTGTGGAGCGACATTTTCAGCATTGCACAATTAATGCATTGATTGCGGGACAGTCTCACAAAAGTACACTTGATTTGGATATCAAAGTGAATCACGACCACATCATATGTATATCATTATTGATGCTCTCAATTAATAATTGCAAAATATGTATTTTTCGTTTCATATATTATAACCCTCTTCCCACCCCCACTCGGCAAGATCGTCCCAATGCTCACTTGCAAACCATTGGCATTGGGCGTGGAACTCATTATTTTCACAATGGCAGCAAAGTCGATTGTCTATTTTGACGAGGTAGCGTCCAAAATATATGTGTGATTAGTGTTGCGGGAAGGTTAATTTGTTGAGTGAATGTAATGTACAGTATATAATGGGACTATATATAATGGGACTTTTCCAGAGTAGGCATTATCTGAAAATGTGAATACAACGACAAACAGTGACCAGTTGTAGGCCCCAGAAATAGTATTTTGTATCAGATATAGAAATCGCCGTGAGGCAATGAAATAAGGGTCAGCAATAGACTGAGTGCCAAATGCCCCACTGCGTCAAAGACGAAGCTCAATGCAGAAGGTTGCCCCGATAGTGGATACAGGTCCGAAAGTACTGGCGAGGTTTTCATATAAGTGGCGAACATGTACAATCACAAGATTAATGTAAATCGCATATTAAATTCTAAATACAGCCATGTCAAATGCAACTGTTACAATATTCCGCCATATCTCCATGGCTGATGGTTTTTTTTTTTTAACCTTTGTGCACATCATAACAAAAATGTCAAAGACACGATATCACTAGTTTTGGTATAGATGTAGACCTTCGTGCAAAAGTGATACTAACTGTACCAAGATAATGAATAACTCAGAATACATTCTTAGATACAGGCTTTATCTAAATGAACTAAGGTTGCAAAAGAATTTTTAAAAAAAGATAGATAGATAGATAGATAGATAGATAGATAGATAGATAGATAGACAGACAGACAGACAGACAGACAGACAGACAGACAGACAGACAGACAGACAGACGGATAGATAGATAGAGAGACAGACAGACAGACAGAGATACACACACGGAAGAATGTATGCGACCGTATATATCAGTATTGCTTGACTGTGAACGGTTTTTAAACGATTCTGCACGCGCTGTCACATTCAATATAGGGAAATGTAAAACATAAAAAATTCACTATTCATATAAAGAATTAACTATATATACGCTTAACTACAATACCGTTTGCAGTGGTATTGAAGCAGACGAAACGCGTACGTGGACAACATTCTTGGGGTTTTCACAACAAGAAGTAGCGACGGCATCCTTGTTTGTCTGTCACAGGAAGGGTCGGACATACGGATATACATGTCATATTACCGTTGTGGCAGTGGCAGGTAGTCCCACATATGGCGCTCAATTTGTCATCGTGTTTTTATGGGATCTGTTTCGATAGAAGCACCTTCCATCTGAAAATTATTTTAATCAACTTTTATGTATATGTACAGGTACCGCCATAGACAGTTTGTCAGAAGCGAATCATGCTTCGATTTGGCTAATGAAAGTAGCAGGTGGCTAGTTTATTTCGATGTGAGATACAAAAGATCCTGGTCTTGGATATCTTTTTGCTTCAAATTTTCTCTTTAATTTTTCATATGGCTTAAGGACTTTGACGGTCTAGGTTTACCGATATGTCAATGTAAAACTATCAATCTGATAACTTGTTTCTACTTAGTAAAAATGATACGTCTGTCTGCTTAACTTTCTGAATATTTCATATTTAAAGCGTGCATCATTTCTGAAATCAATATTATTTCACATATTTTGCCTGTAAATATTAATCAGGGATATGGTTATAGATAAGTGGCAAGATGGGCTTTCTAACTTATTTATAAATCCAAAAACAAATCATGAACAGTGAGAAGAGCACTGAAAACGGTTCAGCATAAGACTCGAGCGTTGATTTTGGAATATATTTTGACAGAAATTGTAACTGTCTCTTCTGTAAATCAAATTTCAGGAGCAACAAAGAAATTCATGGTAACGTTACCAACCAAAAAGATCAAATTGAGAAACCCCTGACCGGAAAATTTGGTATTGTCTTGTTAATCTTCTAATTTTATTTATTTGATGTCCTGCATCAAATATGAATCACAATATGTGGGCCTAACTACTCGATCAGTTAAAAAAAGATTTAGTGGTCACAAAACTACGATTAAAAATCACAAATTAAACACTTTTTTGTGTAACCATTTCACTTCTGCGGAACATTCACATTTCCGATTGCCGGAAACAAATTTGATTATATAGAGCCAAATTTGTTAGACCGAGTAGTTATGTTAGCACAAGAAAATTATTACAAATGGAAGATTTTTGGATCAAAACACTTCATTCAGCTTTGCCCTTTGGACTCAATGACAGAATTTTAAACATCGGTGATGTTAGGAATTTAGACTTTGCAACTCTTGATAGCAGTCACACATCTTTTCATAATAATCAGGCTAGTATTCATAGAAGAAGTCACGGACAAAGAAAATCATGGAAAAACAGGAAATTTAGGAGTGCGGATACAAAAGGCCTTCTTCAAAATTTACTACAGGCTTTCTCTAATGGCAATGATCAATTACGTATAGCTCTTAAAGCACTATCATTTCGAGATAAACCAGAATCAATGAATATTTGGGTCTTACTTATTCTGACCACACATTTCCCAATTATTATTATTATTATTATTATTATTATTATTATTATTATTATTATTATTATTATTATTATTATTATTATTATTATTATTATTATAATTCGTGAAATTGTGTATGCTTGCACAACAACTATTCGGAAACCAGATTCTAGTAAGAAAAAATTGGATTCACATGGATTGCAGCATTCGTTTCAAACACAAAATTCTTAATTCAATGAACATTAAGTCCCTTTTCCAATTGAAATTTGTTCGTAACATGATTCCTAAGGAATGCAAAATAAAAGATCTCTCCTGTATTCCATATGAATATGGCAACAATATTGGACAAAGTATAATGAATTGCAAGATATCTTTGACTTCTATTACTCTTGAGGATATCGCAGGGAATCAAATTTGTGACTGTATGTCTAACAGTAAATGTTCTAATTTTCTTGATGCATACCACAAACATGTATTTACAGGTAATTTGGATAAAATGCAAAATTCAGTTTCACAAGAATTGGTGAAAAAAGCTACAAATTTCGGGTATGTCCTAAGTTGAACATTGACAGTATTTTTCAGGATAAGAATTTCAATACGATTAATCTAAAACAGCCTAAAGTTTCAAAAGCAGTCAAAGAACTGCAAAAAAGATCTGTAATCACTAACTTGATAAGGCGGGTAACAATTTTGGGATTATCTGCAAAAACTATTATCTGGATGTTTTGAAAAATTAACTTAATAAAAACAATATTTTAGACAGAAGAAGAAATGACGTATATAAATTACACAAACAATCGATTGATAATTTGATGGATACACATAAAGATGAGATGAAAATGAATTTTAATATCAATATATCTGAAGAGGACTCCTCTATTCCACTTTTGTTTCGAATACCCATAAAAACCCTTTTAAATTTAGATTCATAGCCGGTGCTTCAAAATGTACAACAAATTATCAAAAGGAGGCAACATTGTGTTTGACTTCAATTCGGAATCATTTCCGTAAATACTGCAATGCAATTTCTAGAAACTGTAAAAATAAATTGTTAATGGAGTATGAGCAATTCTTCCGAGTTTGCATCTAAAATCAAAGATTTAAAAGCAAAAAATATCAAATGTTTTGATTTTTCTACATTGTATAGAAATCTACCCATAGATGAAGATGAAAGTTCTGTTTCAGAATTAATAAGTAAAATGTTTAAACATAATGGTAAACCATACATAAATATTAATTCATATACAAAGAAAGCATATTGGTCAGACAATAAATATTCAAAAAGTAACGTTAAATCTCAGACTGTTGAAACTTTGATAGATGCTATAAAATTTCTTTTGGATAATACTTTTGATCAATGCTAACCATTGGTTTTTCAACAAATGAAAGTCATTCCAATGGGTAGCAACTGCTCCCCGTTACTTGCAGATTTATATTCAACCTGGCTTGAATTTAAGTATGTGGATAAATTGATGAAAAAGGACTTTTAAATGGCTACAAAATTATCAAACAAGGCAAGATATATTGATAACATTGCTTGTGTAAATGTACAAAATTTCAGTGAAATTGCTTGAGAAATTTACCCAAAAGACATCCCTTTGGAGGGTAACAATTGAGATGGTTTCAGAGATGTGTTTCTGAACTTGGATATTCGGGTCACTTGTGATAGGTTTGTATTGATTCTATCACAAAATAGATGAGCTTAACTTTGAAGTACCTAAGTATCCTTTCCCTGACAGTAATATTCGGGAAACTATTGGATTTAATACATATTTGTCATATTTTTTAGAGTTGGTCGTATTTGTTCTAAATTTCAGAACTTCGCATCTAGAACCAAATGTATTTACAATAAACTTGAGTCAAGTTAATTCAAAGACGTACTTTTGATCAAATATTTCTAAAAATTTTGCGGTAAATATCCAAAGATAGTTAGAAAGTTTGGCTTCAATAATTTTAGAGATTTTATACTTACTTGTTTTGTTACTTAATTTTATCTTTTGGCATCATTGTGTTTTAATATTCACCTTTCAGACATTTTAGGCTAGCTTGTTTTCTGTTAGGTTAAACCCTCGGGGGTTAGCGGTAGCAAGCAGCGGCCTACGACAGTTACAAGCTTGCTTAATTGTACTTTATATCTGGTTAAGAAATATTATATTTTGATTGCATTCTCTTGACTTAAATACTAATGACTTTCATTCTTTTATGATTTGCCCTACAAATGTTGCTGTTAATATCCAAAGATTATTAGAAAGTTTGGCTACAATAATTTTACAGATTTTAGACTTGCCTCTTTTGTCACTTAATTTCACCATTTGGGATCATTCTGTTTTAATATTCACTTTCAGACATTTAGGCTTACATATTTTCTGTCAGATTAACACACACACACCCCTCACCCCCCACCCCCGGGCTATCGGTAGCAAGGAGCGGCCGACGACAGTTACAAGTTTGCCTAATTGTACTTAAAATCGTGTTAAGAAAAATTATCTTTTCATAACATGTTTTTGACATATATGCTAATGAGTTTCATTCCTTTCTGACATGCCTAAAAGTACACTTACTCAATATTAAAAAAAAAATACTCAACATTGACAGTATTTTCTCATATGTCACAAACCTGACACATTACGTTGAAACATTGACTCAGGGTTGGCAGTCAAATAGAGCTTAATTGCTTGGAAACTTTCAAAGTGAGGACTAGGTGTCATCATGGGGTTTGTTTTACATCTTTGCTGCAGGATGTCCATTGTTGCAGTTCTTGTTAGGATTTCCCTTGGTTTGTACAGGTGCTTTAGGTGCAATTGTTTATTTTACGATCACTGGGACTGAATATAATGCCCTAGTTTGTTTCTACTTCAGTTATACACTGGCTGGTGGTTTAACTAGGATAAGCTATCCAGCTAGAAAGGGTACATACTGGTTCAGGGGTAAGTCAAATTGTTCTTATCTCAACCTGTACAATACACTGCACTTGTGTTAAAAATTGAAACGAGGAGAAACAAAAAGGACAACTCAAACATCAAATATTTCTTTCTGTACAATAACTTATTTCATCAATTATATATTATAGTGTTTCTGCCAAGGATGTTTTAATATATATATATATATACATATATATATATATATATATATATATATATATATATATATATATATATATATATATCAAACAAAAATATTTTGCCATAATATCCAATGTGTAAGTTCATTAGGATGGCTCTGAGATACAACGGTTAACCATATAGCACACAATCGCATTATGATATGACTCCTAATGCACCAAGAACGGTCCGGTGATGAATTCACCGTGTGGTCAAATCTTCCAATTTTAATCTTTAAAAATGCAAAATTCAAAACAAAAAAGAAAACAACAAAAAGAACACGCAAAAACAAATAAAAAAAACAAAAAAACAAACAAAAAGAAAGAAAGAAAGAAAGAGAGAGAAAGAAAGAAACAAAGAAACAAAGAAACAAAGAAAGAAACAAAGAAAGAAAGAAAGAAAGAAAGAAAGAAAAGGGAAGACGATGCTCGAGACCCGGTTGGCCGTGTCTGATACTCGCATGCACTTCTTTTTGCCGTCGGGAGGTGGCGCCTGTCTCCACATCTGTCGCTGCAAATATTGCCAGAAACGCCATATTTATCTGTCTGACATTTAAGGACGCTCATTGGTGTCAACCTAATCTCTCTTCTTTTTCTTGTTATAACCACATTTTTCTTCTTATAACGAGGAAAAAATCATGTTATTACCACTTTTTTTTCTTGTTATAGCAAGAAAAAATCTTGTTATTTCAACTTTTTTTCTTGTTATGACAAGAAAAATCTTCTTTTTTTTGTTAGAACAATGTTTTCCTTATTATTACTACTCTTTTTCCTTTTATATCAAAAATAAAAATAAATAAATCATTACTACAACCTGTTTTCTTGTTAAAACAAGAAAGAAATCGTGTTATTGCAAGAAAAGATCTTGTTATTACGACTTTTTTCTTCTTATAACAAAAAAAAAGTTGTTCTTATGATTTTTTTTGTTGTTATTACAAGAAACAATTTTGTTATTACGGCTTTTTCCTTGTTATTATAACATAAATTTTGTTATCACGACCTTTTTCTTGTTATTATAAAAATCTTTTTATTTCAAATTAAGCAGAAATTGTAATTTTATAAAATTATTGACAATTCATAAAAAGAAATGATACTTGTGGTTCATAACTCATTAAAATTGCGAGATCTATTTGGCATACACCTGCAATCTACGATCTAAAGCTTGAGGAAAACTCAGTTGATAAAATCTCATTCTTGATTGTATAAACCCACCCTATGGCCATGGTTGATAGGACACATGCAACATTATCAAGATTCACTGCTTCATCTACCTCTCGCTGGGCATCTCAAGACAAACATAGCAAAATGAAAAATATGGTAACTTTATCATGCAATGGTTAGAAGATGATGAAATATTCCCCCCATCGATGAAGCAAGGCACATAGGTTTGCTAATGTCAGTCGGTCGGCCGCTCGGTCGGTAGAGAGACTTTGGTTTCCGCACCATAACTCAATAAGTTTTTGAGATAGGACTTTGATAGTGCCCAGGTATATACTCCACATATATAAAGGCTAGGTGAAGTATGAAGCTGGTTGACCTTGACGTTATTTCCAAGGTCACGGAGGTACTATGGTAAGTTTTGGTTTCCGCATTATAACTGAAAAAGTTTTTATCTGTATATTGCAGAGGAGTATTGCCCTTATCCAGGGCTAGGTCTAATTTGTAGATGGGTGATCTTGACCTAAATTCAAAGGTCAGAAAGGCACTTTAGTGAACTTGTTTTCTGCATCGTAACTCAGAATTTAAGTCATGAATTCAATATTAGACATGGTAATAGTCCTCATTTAGGGCTTGGTCAGCTTAGAAGATGGATGACCTTGACCAAATTCCCAAGGTCACCACCTAGATTCCCATCAGTGAACTTTGTTTGTGCATGATACATAATGATGTTCTTTCACGTAGGGCTTTCACATTGCCCAGGAATATAGCCTTCTATAAGTGCGACATCAAATTATAAAATGAGGGACCCGATTGAATTCCCAAGATCAGAGAGCCACATTATTAAACTTAGTTTCCGCATGATAACTGCAGAATGATTTAGCCAAAGCTTTTATTTTGTAGATGTTTATTCACCTCCAAAGGCTTAGCAAATTTGGAGGTGAACAAGTGACTGGCCACACTGAGAAGCCGGGTAGGACAACATCATTGATATGGTTGGTGGACACTCTCTCAGCCTGGCCTGGCACTGCCTAGTGGCCCCAGAGGTGAACAAACCAAAGTATATGACGTAAGCTTTTGGAGGAGAATTGTCTTTTAAACAATGGTGACCTTGACCTAATTTCCAAGGTCACAAGGCCATTTAAGTACGTTTGGGCTCTACATCCACTTCCGAAGGTCATGAGTTCCCCATTTAGTTCTTTCAATATAGTAATAAGGGCGAACCTAATGATGGGGGGGGTGTCTATGTTTTACAAATATGTCTGGTTAATATTCCATTAGCACCTGCAATGTGCAGCCACTGCGGTAAGGGGTCACCTGCTGTTCATGGCCACATTTTTCTACCCACATGAGTCTTTATCTTTACAAATCTACCTGTGGTGCCAGGTCATCTGCAGTATGAGGCCATTTTTTGTACGGCAGATAAGGTGGCTATACCTACCATGGCCAGATACTATACTCTACCACTGTACTAGATATATCAGTGTTATTATATACACAAAAATAGAAAGCACTATAACCTTTTCATGGTATTGAAAACAGAAAGCCATAAGGCCAAAAACCTTCGCCAAAAATTTCGTGGGGGCGTGGAGGATATGCCCAAAAATTTATACTCTTCCTCCATGGCGAGACAAAACATCAACGTCACAGCTTCGCACACTTTTTAATTGATTCATGTTTTGCGTCGAACAAACAAACCTAAAATTTGGCAAATGAAATGTTACATAAGCCTATTTTCCCCCTTTTTAAAAGTAGGAGCTGGAGGTAGCTAAGTAAAAATACCTTGTCAACGTTTCCAAATCCAAGTCAAGTCATATCAAGCCTAGCACTGCTTCAGCTTAATATAAGTGGAAGTGATCATCTGCCTGTAATGATAGTTTTATTTGCAAAATATTACTGACATCCCGCTTGCTCGCACAGACACCAGTCCGTATATCGCCCGCGAGATAAGGGTTTCTGTTGCGACCAAGTGTGTGCAGTTGTGGCGAGCAATTAATATGCATGTCCTGTTATGACCAAGAACATGTGTCATTTCAACCTGTTTTGATGAATCGATTTTTGTTTATGTGAGTAGTTTTTTTAAAATTATTATTCTATTTTTTTTAGGGTGTCAAGGAGAATATCTCTGTGTTTGTACAGAACACCTAAAAAATCAAAAGCAAAACAAACAACAAAACAACAACAAAATTATTACCAGAAAAAAAGTTGAATAACAAGACTTTTTCTTGTAATAACAAGAAAAAAAGTTGTAATATCTAGATGTTTTCTTGTTATTACAAGAAGAAAAGCTGTAATAACAAGATTTTTCTTGTTATAACAAGACAACATGTTGTTATAACAAGAAAAAAAGAGAGAGAGATTAGGTTGACACCCATGAGCTTCCGTAGACACTCGCACCTTACGGTGCAATCAGGGAAGAGGGTCGTCCCTACGGGGGTACCACTTATCACAGTTGTGACATAACCGTAAAAAGTGAAATTTGCTGAGTTATACAGATTTAGAATAATATTTTTGGTAGTACTGTAGTCGTTCCTAAAATTCCCCTTTAGTCATAAAAAATAAATACCACATGGTCATTTCTTGTTGCAAGCTTATATATTTTCTTCAATCCTTTCATGCAGAAGCTGGATGGGACATATGAGAACAAAGATACATGTAACATATTTAAAGCAGGTGAGTCAGTAATATGGTATAATTTATCTATTTGGCATTTATAGTTTAAACTTTGGGGGAGGGGGGCAGCACAGGCAACAATGGAATGAAATAATAATCGAGTATTTAGCGGGACTTACTGTAACTCTTCAAGCAGACGCACAAAGTACTCCGTTTTGTTTGTTTGTTTTTCCTTTTTTTTCTTTTTTTTGTTTTTTGTTTTTTTGTTTTTTTTGTTTTTTTTTTGTTCTTCTTAATGTTTTTGATTTTTTGCATGTTCTTTCGTAAAAAAACTTTTAAAAACCTGGACATTACCATAGTTTCATCGTACAAATTTGCAGACTTTTAAAGGAATATTAATAGAAAAAGACCCGCCAAATTGTTTTAACTAGACCGTCCACAAAGTGTCTATTTCTGTCATTAAAATTGAATTATCCTTTTTTCATGACGCACATTTAATCTTTTGATTATAGTCAACACGAATAATTTTTATACGTGTAAAAATTAAACTCAAAGCGAAGAAGGACGTTGAAGACGGCAGTATTTACATTTATCGAATGGAACATTTTGTTACCACTTATATAAAAACCCGCCGGTACTTTAGGACCTGTATCCAGTATCTCGGCAACCGTCTCCCCTGAGCTCCATCTTTCACTCAACAGGGGGGCTTGGCATGTCCGACTAATGCTGCTATTTAATTCATAGCCTAAGGGCAACCTTAGTGCCTGATACAATATCCCAATTCTGGGGCCCACCGCCGCTTACAACTGAAGATTTCAAGCCGTTGTATTTACATTTTTAGGTAATGCTCACACTGGAAATGTCCCATTATATATTTTATACTTCATTTGCATTTCATGTCCTTGGCCTGTTGAGCACATTGACGGGCATATTGAGAGGCAGGAAGTATGGGGAGCTGGATCCTTTTGCAAACGAGCTGCAGAACATATTCTGGAGCACCAGTGTCAATTGTAAGGCATACAAGGTAATGCGAATAGTATGTATCGAGGAACAGAGACTAGATAATATGGACTCTGTGGGAGAGAGGGTGTGTCAAGCAGCGCAGAGAGTATGGGCTCATTCATAGCAGGGCATGACTCAGTATTGGCGTGATCAAGATCCACGGTAGAGATATCATCAATGGAAATATATACCAAGGCTGTGCTTATCCATTTCAGGTAAGTATCGACATTCCACCACGCTGTGTGTATTTACTCCAGGACAACCCGCCGGCCGTTTTGCATAAAATACAGGACTTACAGGAGTGACGTGAGCTGTTACTAGTGTTAGAGTGAACACTGGCAGAAGGCAGCTTGGCTTTGGGAGTGAAACCATATGTACCAAAGACTTGAGTGTCACCAATAGAGCGTATCTCATTTAACAATGAAGTCAGTGGCTGTGATATTTCAGGTTTATGGGAGGTCAAAGTTTTATTTCGTAATTCTGATACATATTACTGTTTCACAAGATCAGGCAAAGTGGGGTTATTGAGTTGAAACCAGAGGAAAACTGCCAATTTACCACGGCGAAGGGTGATTTCTTCGTCTCCAGTAACATGCTCCCCATGATGAGTAATGTTCCCATCGCCACTCCAAAGATTGTCATCAAAAAGGCCATAATACGTTGATACAGGTCCTCTGGCTTTTCGTCTGGCTGTTATGTGATGGAGGATTTGTCTAAAAAGTGGGCGCCAGTTGATTGGAGGCCATAATATAGTCAAAGTTTCGTACAAATGTCAGAGATAGAAGTTAACTGTTTGATGATTGAGCCCCGGGAGATACCTGAAGCATAACTAGCTATTTGCCCTTAGGCTAGCATTAACTAATTGGATGACCTTCCGAGCAGTAGATTTACCACCGTGGATTACTCTCGGTCAGCAGTGAGACCACGATGACGGTGAGCTTCAGTCTTCCCATGTGAAGTTCTCATCTAAGAAGTTGGCAAAATTACTGTCAAGTGATAGCGCAGAGCAAGCTTTATATATAACACATGAAATTTTGTAAAAAGTAAGGTAATTCATCAATCCAAAACCTACAATCTATACAACTTGAAAAACGTGTTCACATCCAAATTATCATCATCAACTTTCAGTAGCTCCCCTGTGCAGTGTATGGGAACCCATTCACATGGATCATTGATTCACATTCAGTTCTCTTATTCGCTGTATTCGGCATCTCTAGTTTTCCCAGATTTAACATCATTTGGGTGAATTTTTGTTCATCCGAGGTCACAATTTTTTCCGAATATCGCCATTTTTTTCCTCCTGGAATTTGAAACTTCCGGTCAGCCTGGTGACAACTGCGCATGGCACAAGTATCAGAATACCAATCACTGTGTGATGAAGCTATCTAGGGGTGGGTTTGTGTGTGTGTGTGTGTGTGTGTGTGTGTGTGTGTGTGTGTGTGTGTGTGTGTGTGTGTGTGTGTGTGTGTTTTTTTTCTTTTGGTTTTTTTGTTTGTTTTGTTTTTTCATGTGTTTTTGGGGGGGTTTTAATGGTTTTTTTTGCTTTTTTTTTTTTTTTTTGCATGTCGATCATGACATCGAGGCTTTTGGAATGAAAAATTGATGCTTCGCTCGCTATTAATTAAACCTACTTCCATATTAGAATATATAATTAATTCTGTCGCTATTGCTCAAATGAATGACCGTCTTCAATCGCTACCTGATGTCCTTGTACGGGTGTTAGAAATAGCAGTAACATAGGCGTATCACAGCAGCAAAGTTTGCAGAATTCTCACATTCCTGGTATGAACAGCTCGAAAATGTTTATATCTGTATCCCTCTCAGGCCTTTTCGAAGTTTGTAAGTGTTTCCTGCGGTTTGTATTGGTTCTTTGTTTGTTTTTTTCGAAGGAGTACATTCTCAAGTGTCTTTTTCCTGGTGGAATGAATTGACTCCCTTTTTTATTTACAATGGAATCCAAATGTTCAGTTGACCGCCTACATCACAGCGGGGATGAAATATTACTGGAACATACGCCATGAACCATAGCTGTGGCCAGGGACAATACAGTCAGTTCTGATACATGTTTGCTGGAGACAACATGATCAAGATATCTCGGTCATGTTTTCGCATTCCTTACACACGACATAAAAACTCGTAAAGTGGCCAAAATTGCTTTCTTCTCCATGTAAGGAAATGGGAGATAGGGCAAATAAATGAACAGCTTGTATTTAGTTCAATTGTGAGATCTATATCTATATTTCTACATCCTAATTGCAATGCTAATCATAGGTAGCTGACGGAGACTCTGCAACATGCATTATTGATCACGACACACGGGTTTTCCTTTCCAACCGTGCCATCTCACCCCCCCCCCTCCCCCCTGTTCCTCCATCTGTGAGCCCTCCTACTGGCACTCCATGTGAGAGCGGCAAATTTATTAAGTTCAAAACTTGTCAAATGTTCCATGATATTAATCTCTTTTACTGTTAGTCACAGCAAAGTCTTGCTATCTTAAATGCTATGACCTACCGGACTGCCAATATTCCAATAAAGAATGATGCAGTTCATAAACTTTCTTCGATGCGTTTTTGGAGGCTTAGCAGGCCAACAAGAATTTTAAGTCAGTCTCCAACCAAGAAATGAAAGAGTTAATACAGGACGTTTACTCCCTTTCATAAGATTTAATAATTAATCTAAGACAACATAGACGGTAAATCTGCAACTATCTGAACATTTGATATCTGAATAAAATCCGTCATAATTCGAAGATATATACACCACAGGTACACTGAGGTTGTGGTACATTTACAAAAGTGAAAAAATTACTGATATATCGAAGATTCATTAATTTGAAATTGACACTATTGAAGTATAACTCCCGTTAAGGAACACTCCAATGATTTGATTTTTAGACATTTTCATGGGCATATTTTAACTGCTAGAAGCACCTCTGTTCCTATACTGCTCAGCTTTCATACTGCCAACTGTAAGCCTGAATGTCTTGATTTGTCACATAACTTTCACATTTGTTCCGAAACTAATGAAGGATTTCCAATCGTTGATTAGAACTCTGACAACGCCTTGTGGCAGAAACTTTTCATTTCTAAACGGACCAAATTCTGTGGTGTCTGTTCTCAACCTGTGAATGGAGAAAACAAGATTTTTGTAATGTTTGATTGAGTCCGTGCAATACCTGCAGAGCAGTCATCAGGAAGGAAATTACCATATCGACATGTTACAACTACTAATCAATTCTTCAACACCAATGAATGAAATATAACATGGAGTGTCAGAATATCAACTCAGATCTTGAGGTAAATGGAATGATCTTTTCAAAATTTACGTACTTGAACAACTCAAAAATATGCTATTTCTTTTTGGGATGACTTTTTTTCACAAAGGGGGGGGGGGGTGTCTTGACCCTTAAGCATTTTATAAACATTTGATTTTATTATTTTCATGCCAGTCTCCGATCCAGAATGTGGCCGGGCTTAATAGACATGTTCAGATCTCAATACTGAAAACTTATGTGTTGAAGTTTATTAACGTAAACGTAAATAATAATTACAATTATTTATAGGAGAGATGGAAACCCAGATGGGATTATCTATTATGACAGGTATTTATTCTGCCCGTTTATTGGTTTAAAAGTGCATGGTTTTCTGATCCCTGTTTGCATGTATTTCCACGTTTCTATCCTGTCCTTTTAAACATGCCTGTATTTTCACTAAGTTTATTTGATATATCGAGTTTATGATGTTTCCAATATTAGTCAATATGTTTATAATATTATGAAACCAAAGACAAAGAAATTTGCAGTAAAGTGCTTGTTCCAAATGTACATCAGTTTCTTTGAAATGTACAATGTTCAGGTCGGCTTTACGATACTTAGTTCTTGATTTTATATTACGGTACATGGGCTAACAGAATTAGGTTTAAGTTTCTCTTTATATTAAATATAACTCTTTTCCCTAGGTTGACAGAAAATAAAATGAAGTAAAAGCATCTGAGAAAAGTTAATGTAAGTGGATTAACAGTAGATGAGAGTGTCCGTTTAATCAGTTTGATCTGAATAATAGACGATAAGAGGACCTGAATAATAGAAGATAAGAGGAGCTGAAATAGATTCCTGTTGAACTCCACATATAAATTTATGCAAATTGAAGATAAGAGGGTCTGAAATAGACTCCTGCTCAATTCCATATATCAATTCATGCAAATTAAAGTTAAACAGGTCCAAAATAGATTCCTGTTCAATTCTAAATATAAATTCATGCAGCTGAAAGATACGAGAACCTTAAATAGATTCCTGTGGAATTTCACATATCAATTCATGCCAAATTAAAAAAAAATAGGAGGGCTGAAATGGATTCTTGTTGAATCCAACGTATAACATTTAATGGTGTAGACTCTACGTCCACGAAGCTTAAATATTGCCATCTCTTTGAGATTTACATACAACTTTAAAATCTACTGCACATTGACTCATGTACACCATAATTCCAAAAAAGATGGGCAAAAAAGCTGTTATGTATTTTCTATAAGAAATGGCTTGAAACAAAATTTCACCGATGATATGAACTAAATATTTACACAAGCAATAAGGAAAGAAAAAAATAACACTTTCCCGCTACTCATAATGGTAAGAAAAATTAAATACTGGGTGGGTGGCCATGGGGGCACTGAACAAATTATCAGTCTGACTTAAGTGATGGCAAATAAAGGAAAAAGACAAAGACGAAATTCGTGCTAAAAGTTACATGACTATAAAGTAGGCGAATTTGAGACAAAGCTAATCATCAACATAAATGTACTAATAGATAGGCAAATACGTCATTATGACATGTCTTAGAACAATTCTGAACAAAGCAGGTTAATCTGCCTGTCAAGAGATAAATCTGAGATAAAATATAGCCACCGCATGAGGAGATACGGAGCATATTTATAAAAACAAAATCAGTTAAATATTTTGACAGAACAAAATACACAATGAAACTACTTCGTGCGAAGTATTTCAACTACGGTATCAAAAGCCTTGGATAATTCAAACAGGATACTGACTGCATGGTTTTTTCTATCTTAAGCCTCGGTCTACCATAAAAACCCTATCAGAACCCAAATTAAAATTTGTATAAATGATGTTTTCCAAGAAAGAAGTAAGTTCGTTAAAATCAACATTCTCAAAGATTAAGAAGAATGGCAGAATAGACAGGACAATAGTTTTAAAGTATTTCTGGGTCATCTTTCTTATCAGATCACCTTTCCAATTTAAGTTCATCAGGACAAATACTTTGTTGTTAACAGCTTCAGCATAGTGCTGCTAACTTATTTTCCAACTTCATGGTTTGTCTGGTCCCATCCATATGGAGAACCACATTAACACGAAATGATGAAGGGAAGTGTTTCCGGTTCCGGTGAACGTCAGATCGTTATATAATAACGCTCTACGATTTTTCACCATCAGATGAGATAAAATCTTATCAGCCACCGCAATACTATACAAACGGTAAGATCTCGTTAGTCATGTTCCTCTGGGATACTCCAGGAGGTAACTTATCAAGTAGGTTTAAATTTCATATTGCTTGGCGCATTGTTGTTATCTGAATAGAGCTTAAGAGTTTTGCTTTCTATAGGCCTAGTGTAGGCGTACTTTAAGTCATCCGGGTGAAATGCATACAAGTTTAACCAGCATATATATACATATGTATATATATATATATATATATATATATATATATATATATATATATATATATATATATATATATATATATATATATATATATATATATATATTTGAAATCATTCCTGGTCTTTTCGAAAGGCATTCAATTGTCACAACTTTAATTGGGGATAGCAAAATGTATTTTTGATGCTATGGTAACTCTGGAATCTCTTTGCTGGCATTGTTGGGTTTGAAATTTTTTAATATGGGTCATGTTTTTCTAAATTATTTGATAAATACTTCATTGCCTATGTTGTGCTGTGGGCTGTGTTCTCCGACTCGTACTTATAATGGAGGTATAGTGTGTTTGTAATGTTCGAGATTCATAAATATGACGGAAACGATATAGGCCTACTTTCTTCTTTCGCTGCAAACTCAGCTGACGGTCTAACCAAATCTAACAGAGAACCAAAAAGTGATAGGCCTATCAGCCCCTTTTTTTGTTTCGGCAAAAGTGATAAACTTTGGGTTTTGAGTAGTTTAGCCTATACATTTTGGAAACACTGTAGTCTGTAGTTAATGAAGAATAATTCAAAGGTTGAGAGGACCGGTTTAAAACCACCAGTTGCCTTTTATGGTTGACTGCCTGCCTCAAGTCAGGAGTGAAATATGTTTTTTTTTTACATTGGTATTGGCAGACGAATGTTGATGCTTTGGTAATTTCAGAATCTGCTGTCAATGTTGGGTTCGAAATTTACGAAAATGGGTCATGTTTTTCTAAAATTTTTATCACAACTTGGCTTTACCTGGGGTAAGTATCACAGACGAAACGTGCCTTTTCTGCATGGGGTATGTTCGAACATTCATCTCCTCGTTCGGTTGTTTGCCTTAAGTAGGCTACTTGCTGGAGAATTTGTTTACGTTTCAGAAGGTCAACGTATGAGTATATACAGAAGGCTGATGTAGTTGATGACATTCCATGAATGACTTTGTACAAAAGCGACTTGTGACAGCTTTCCTATGTTATGTGACAACTAAACCCTTTTTCCACGAACATGCGTATGTATAGGCATATAACCTCCAGCTGCTGAACATTTTGTGGTTATATGGCCAACTTGTTCCCTTTTCGTTTCAGCCATTATCTTACAGAAGGGTCAGAGTCAAAATCGGGCAATATACCATATACACTTAGGCTATGTCGGCCATTATATCCAAATCACCAATATCCAATAATACCGCCCCTTTGCTCTACAAAAACGACTTTTCTTATGATTGGACATGTAACCCTGACTTATCCAACGTAAAAACAAGTTTAACAGCAAGGTAAATTCCATTTTATGAATGTCGTAAAGGTCATAAAACATATCTAATTGAGAAATATTAAAACGTTCAGCAATATTCACAAAAATAACATAAAATAATCTACACAGTTTTCATTTTGATGTTATGAAGGCAGAGGTTAACAAGCAGTCTCGAACTCTCCTTTGTCCGTTCTATTGCTGAAAGTTTTATCAAGCGTATATGAATATACTCAGGTGTAATATATATATATATATATATATATATATATATATATATATATATATATATATATGTAGACATACATATGTGTGTATGTGTAGCTGCATACGGATTGGAGATGGCAATAAAATATGCTCAGCAATATATGAAGAAACTCAAGTAAAAAGTCAAAACATGTCAGCGTGGTTTTAATTATATATAATTTAATATTATACGAGGACAAAACCACAGGCGGTTCTGGAGACACAAAATTTGATACAACACTAAAGCATAGGAACCTAAAAGAAATCATTGTACATCATAATTTTGCAAACTGCTGGGCATTAATTCAATATGATAAATCATATTGACCTTTATTATATTTCCATAAAGTTTCTTCAGAAAGAAATACATTTCAAAGATCAAAGGGGATCAGAAAATAATGTCATTTTTATTTCGGAAGATTTTATGCGGTTGAAAAATTGTAGCTTCATGAAAATGTCTCCTTGGCATATACAATTAAGATTTCTTTTGAAACTTCGGGGCAATTGCTGGGTCTAAAAGGAAACAAACATCAATTATAAACTGTGCTCTCTAACGAAATATTGCATTCTTTTTGGCGCGTTACAAAACACCCATTGAAGGTACACATTACAAAACACCTATAGGGATCCCAAGTATATACTGCCTATATACTAGTATATGTCGTATTCATTTCAATTGTAGTACGCCCCAACTTGAAAACATACAATATCAATTTACCCCTTATCCATATTATTTTTTCAAGATGTTGATCTCTGTTCAAAGCACAGGCAGCGTCGATGGTACATTCAGCTTTCCAAGCACTGTAAATATTGTTATTATTTTAAATTCAGCACTATCTGAGTTACACAGTATCGTAATCCCGGGTTTGTTCCATGAATATTTGCATTGACATTGCGTGCTGCTTCTGGGATTAGTTACGTAACGTTACCTCTCTACCACCTCTCCCAAGACCTCTGTGTCTGTGTCAAACGCCTAAGAAATCGAGTTGAGCTCACTCATTTGATTTCAAATCCTGACGGTCCCGTGGCGCCATCTGTCGGTTCCTATGGATCCGGTGTTGACTCCCAGTGCGCATTTTCCCTGTATCATCCTTCCTCATTTGGACGCTATTGCTGGCTTGCGCTTTCGAGTTGAAGCTCTGTGAACTTCTGTTCATTCCCACTGTCTCAGTGCTTTATGCACGTTCCCTTCCGTGGAAAATTATTTCTTAGTGGTCCGGGACTCTTCGCAGACTAAGACAACTGATATCTGACATGCTGATACCTCTGAAATAGATGGGAGTTGAGCTGATTGGTTGGCCTTAAACTTAGATCTTCAAGATGGCGTCTCGACGTTCAGATCACAGAGAGTGGCAAGACAGTGCACACCAGGCAATTGCTTCCTTTTGTCAGCAAGCCCCATAGTATAGTGTTGATCCAGTGACCAATTCGCCCACATTCTTGTTGGATAGAGTGCAGACGCTGGACTAATGTAACCACTACATGGCAGCCTTGGACGATCATCAGTATTGTTATGGATGTTGCGTCCAGGTGGGTCAGGTTTGTTCATGCAAATGAACCTGCAAATACTGTGAGGAAGACACAGATGGCTGCATTTTGAGCAGGCATGGAGTAAGAGTGTTAAGGCAAGGCATAGATGGCAAGCTATACGTGTCAAACGGCAAACTTTAGAATCTGACTCCATTGAGTGTTCACCAGCAACCCCGCAAGAGAAGCAAGGAAAAACCCACATGGCTCACTTGGAGACTCAAGTGGTTGCTGTCTCACACTAGAACTCCCTCGGGGGAGAAAGGAGAACAGGTGACACAGTCGCAAGCAGAACAGTAAGAGCTCTCCTTCAGGAGATCACGAGCATCCAGCTATACCCAAGACTACCAGTGTATCTCGAGTACATGCTTGCAGGCTGATATGTTGGGTGCACTGAACCCCCCATTTCAGGCTGCTTCTTGGGAGTTCCCTTTGAAGCGGGCAGTCAAGCACAGATTGAAGCTTTTAAAATCACGGTACTCTGAGTCCGAGCACTCTTGGCAGAAATCGAACAGGTCAGTATGGCTGGATTGAGACTGGGTCCTGCTAGATCTCCAGGTCCCAAGGAGAAGAAACAGAGAGTGTCTTCCGCATGAGGCTGACAGCTATCTCGTTTGCAAGTGAGTTCCACAGGGTTCAGTGCGGTCCCATGCTGGTTGGTAAGGGCGTTTCTGGCTTTGACTGGATTCTGCTGTTGGCAGCATCAAATCCATGTACCTCTGAGGTTTTCCCTTCACATGGTCCAATGGTTTCCCCCAGGCTGCTGGTCCCAGTGGATATATGTGGTCAGTTTTCCATTAATGTTACACTCTCCACCTTTAGGTCTATCAATCGGCAATGGCGGTCGAGAGGTAACGTTACGTAACTAACACGTGAAATTTTTAGTTATATCAGTATTAATAAGTATACTTACCTCTCGACCAGCAGAGAAGCCCACTCGACCACCCCGCTTCCTTTCTCACAACTGACGTTAACTGACCACTCATCAAAAGAGGAAGGTTGATAGAGGGAGCATGCGCACCTGGATTCACCACCGGATCCACAGCAACCAAGAGATGGCACAACGGGACTGTAAGTTTTTGGAATCGAGTGAACTGAACTCGCTTGTCTGGGTGCCTGATGCAGACAGAGAGGTCTTGGCAATGGTGGTCGAGAGGTAAGTATACTTAATAATACCAAAATTGCAAACAATTTCACGTATGCATATATATATATATATATATATATATATATATATATATATATATATATATATATATATATATATATATATATATACACACACACATATATATATATACATATGTATATAGTTATATATATATATATATAAACATACATACATACATGTATGCATATGTATATATAGTTATATATATATATATATCAACCATAAAGCTGCACATCTTTTGAAAAGCAGATCAACATTATTGACCTGATGTTTCAAGCCCGCCGATCACTTCTTTCGTTCAAGCGTTCCACATTTGACATTCATCTATGATAACATTTGATGTGTAATGTGCTTAAAGCACAGGTTAGGCCTATATGGACAAGGTGTGCATTTCCTATCATGCAAGATCACTATCATAATGTTGCCCAAAAAAAAAACTAGTCTCTACTGTTTCTTTAACGAGCAAATGGCCAACACATTTTCCACCATTACTCAGCAGAGGAAGCACAGTAGAATTCCCGGATGTCAGGTTGCTTGCAGACATGTCCTTTCCGAGGGCCAAGATTTCCGCAGTAAGTTGGATTGTTGTCACCAACCTGCAATGAAACAAACTCTGTACTTTGAAGCAAGTGGGTCTGCAGTTGTAAACTTGGCTTGCAAGAAGATTGATGTTAAGATGAACACAGAAATATGAAATTAAAAAAAGAAATAAATTGAGCATCAAACATGTTGAACATCAGTCAACCTACCTGTGCGTTTGGGCGCTCTTTTATCAAATACGCATTCCCCATTCCTGCACCACTGCAAGCAAAATAAAAATATCAACAGTGCAGCTCAGGGTATTGCTGTATGCATATGTCGATATAAGTCTACAGTTAAATATTGCGGGTCCATTCTTATGGATTGTATTGCAAAGTTTTTAATGTGTATTTACTTTGTTCAATTTTTAAAAAAATGTTGAATTTGTTTTTCAATATTGTTTGTACACTTCGTAGTCTATTGCGTTTGGTTAGGAATGACGCAGAATTTTGAAACAAAACATGGTGGTTTTGATGACATCACTAAGGAAACATTGCTTTTGCAGTCTCCTTGAGTAACAAAAAATCTGTGCTAAAGCAGAAATGTTACGATTCGAATCACGGAACATCTTTTTTTAAAATGATCATGATGACTTTGTACCCGGAGCTCAATTTCCATAATGTTTAGTTGGTGTACTTCTGAGTAAAATTACATTAATGATGTTTCAAGTGGCATACGATTCGCATTATTGAGTAGGCTGATATTGCAGTATATGACTTGGGGAAGTGACAAGCCTTGTATTCGGTGATTGTTTCGTGATCGACGTTCATTGAGGGTTAAGTGTCAATTTAGTATGCCACAAGGCAGAAAAATTTTGAAACGATTCCCCCACTGGTTTTTCCTTGTCTCCTATGTGATAATGCTTTGATGTCTCTTGCTGATAGTGCCTGCCTTCAGTGAGTTTGAAGAACGACTACAATTGTGCTGTAGCTTGATCCGAATTGTTCACATTTTATTCTGTATAATCATAAATTCTCCAGAACTATACAGTTTTTGTGGTATATAATTGCGTGCAAAAATTGATTGACGAGTTTTGATGCAAACTATGGATCAAATCACCACTCAGTGAGTACCTTCTGATCCCCGCATGGTGTCCCGAACGAGGCTGGGATCTGCCCGTGAGTGACACAAAAACCATACCCGTCTGGCATCAGGCACCAAAGGCGAAGGCAAAGTTCTCTTCGGAAATACTGCATCAGATAAAGTACGATCATTGTATCATCCACCGTCTCCGGTGTTACAGGTACTGCATGGTTGAGCCGCACGCTCCCTCTTAAAGAGCCTTGGAGTGCAAGGCATCCCAAACAAGCGTATTGACTGGTGCGAGACTGAGTCGGGAGGTCAAACTTAAAATGCAACATCAAATTTAACATGGACTTTTTAATGTTTTCCTCCTGTAGTGCAATGTCTGCAGTGGACATCAGGATAATTGCATTTAAACAATTATATTTTTTGTCGGTCTAAAAGACTGATATTGTACCTACATTGCAGAAACCCGATTTTGGTCCAAACATGTCCTTGCACTGCTTGTCTGGGGTGCTGGCGCCCGTGGGAACCACTTCCTGAGAGCCACCTGCTACCTGAGTGTCATACAGGCAGTCTGCCTTACTGCTACTGCAACCATCAACAACATGGATAATCAGACGGGCAAAAAATAGCCAGGTTACGCTGATAGAATTATGATGAAGAAGGGTTTATTTACCGATTTTCTGAGAACACGCATAGTCGTGGGACGTATTTATGTGGGTCCTGTTTGTTCTGAAGCTATGTTTTCCTAAGTGGTTTTTTAGCCTTGGCTGACAACAGCAAAGTAATTGAGTTTTTCTCAGAAACTGTCGATATAATGTCGGCAACTAAACCTTAAATTTCTTGAACAGTATGACTTGAATAAAAATGCTACACAAGGCGCAAGTCTGTCACGTGCGCATGGAAATTACTTGTTAGGCAATCAGTAGTATGTCTAGATTAGGCTTGATTGACTCTCCTGGGTGCTCATGTGGTGCGGAGGAGCAGAGAAACCCATTTTTATTCTGGAGTACTTGAACTACGTTTAAACAAGAACGAAATACCAGGCCCTCTGTCAGCCCACCAAACTCTGAATGTGCAATCGATATCATAAGGGAAAATTGCATATTTCCTATCTATATGAGCTGTAATGTACTATTCTGTGTTATAAGCTAGTATTTTGTCCATTGAATCGAGGGAGAAACCAGCATAAGCCTGCGGACCTATTAAAATATCTTCGCATTTTCTGAAGTAAAATACATTTAAATAAAATGAATAAAAAAGGACTTTCACATAAATAAAGTAAGTATTGTCAAATAACGGACCGAGTTGAGTTAACTGTTAAAAAGACGTAACATCGTGGTTCGGTAGAAATAAACTCCCCTTATTAATATTCCTTGGTGGAGACGTGCAGCATAATCCGGGACCTGACGCCGATTAAGAACTGTTCCCATGTGTCATGCTAAAAAACCACAGTTTGTCTCAAGACAAGCTTAGTTTTATTCGCTCTGATTTATCTTACGAATTCGATATTGTAGCTATATCTAAAACTGTTTTAACTAACTACCATAGCGATGATGATTTTGTTATAAACAACTTCCATAATATTATTCGCCGTGATAGTTCTAGCGGTCAAGGTGGGGGTGTGACAATTTTTGTTTCTACATACTTTTATACTTCTCGTCGTCATAACCTGGAAGTTGATAACCTTGAACACTTATGGTCACCATACGAGTTCAAGGTCATGAATTTCCAGGTGTGAATTAAAAAACAGTGCCAACAAGATTTTGATAGGAGTAATTTTAAGACCACCAAACTCCCCTGTTTCTTTTTGGGACCACTCTCAAAGAAGTTTCGATACCGCCAAAGCCACTGGGATAGACAATGTCTTTGTGCTTGGTGATTTCGACGCAGATGTTAATACTAAGCATAGTCTCAGACGTCAACAATTCTGTACGAATAATTTTCTTTCTATCCGTATTAATGAACGCACCCGTATCACTTACACCTCCTTGAGCTTTTTAGACCAGATCCTTTCTTATAAACCCAATTTTAGAATAGATACAGAATTTTCAGCTACAAGTTTAAATTGTGATCACTGTGTTATCTCAGCTAAATGATCAAACAATTGTAAACGGGAGCTTTCTTATAAACGGTTCATTAGGGAATACGCCAAGGCAGGTTTCAATCATTTTCGAAACTATTTTGAAAATTTTGTCCTGGGCCGCTTAGTATTTTTTATTTTTATTAATGATATTGTCGATGTCGTTAATTCCAATACAAAGTTATTTGCTGATGATATGTCCCTTTATTTGACTGTGGATGACCCGCAATCGGCATCTGACATTCTTGATACGGACTGATCGTCACTTGACGACTGGTTCAAACAGTGGCTTATTTCTTTCAATGCTCTTCAAACTCATGGTATGATTGTTTCAAATAAAACACTTCTTGGTCTATACCCTTTTCTTCTCTTTCCAAATCACCAGTGCGAGGATGTATCTTATCGTAAGCACTTAGGAACAACCCTCAAAAGCGATTTAATGTAGACTCAGCATATCAGCCTGATTGTTCAAAAAGCTACCAACTTAATACATATTCTTGAATGCTTGCGAACTCGTTTGGACAAAGCATCCCTTGAAACTGTCTAGATATATCTTTTATTCGCCCGTTAATAGAGTATGGTAGCCTGATATGGGATGGGTGTACACAGGCAGATGCTGACATATTAGAAGCAATTCAGACGGCTGCACCCCGAGGAGCCACTGGTGCTATGAAAGGTACTTCCACTTTTAATTTTATGAAAAAATCGGATGGGACACACTTGCGGAACGCGGGAAAAAGGCTAAACATTGTTCACATTTTGAACCCTACTTAGTTGCATGATCTTCCTCCTGAGACTCAGCCCACAGCTGTAAATTATAACACCTGTAACCAACCAGACATTTATCCTTTTCGGGCAAGAACATCGCTATTTGAACAATCTTTATGTCCTTCTATCATCCGTGTGTGGAACCAGCTGGCATTTGCAATTCGTAATGCTGCTTCATTTTATCAATTTCAGTCAAAAAATAAAATTTACTCCTAAGAAGGTCGTCCAATATGCAGAACTACTGTATTTTGGCAGGCGACACACTTATATTAAGCATACGAGGCTCTGCTTGGGCTGCAATCGTCTGAATTCTGATTTGTTTAAGATTGATGGAGCTGATTCGCCTCTTTCCACATGTGGTACGGGTATTAAAGACACTTTCCTTTATTTTTATATGTCCTTTGTAGCACAATCTGAGGGTCGACCTAAGCAGTAAAATTATTCCATAAGCACCGTTCACCACTGCAACATGTCTCTGTGGAAAAAAAAGCTTGTTCTCATAACGGTACCTCTACTATTTTTGCAGCTGTGTATGAATTTATTGAGAAAACTAAGAGATTGTAAGTGAACTGAGTTGCTTTAATAAAGTATTTTCATTCATGATTATAATAAGCACCAGCCGCACTATCTCTCTTAGTCTTGTTTAGTCTCTCTTGCTCATATACGGTATTGAGTTTTAAGTCCTGTCCACATGTTGTCCCTTTTTTCCGCGAGATTGATTAATATAGGGTCTCCTGCTCCCCTATCGTTTTCTTTCAATAAAATACGTTTAAATTAAATGAACGGTGGGTAGCAAACCTGAGAAGATCCTTAAATTGTTTAAGGCTGCACCACGAGAATGAAAAGAAATTTTTCAGCTTGTTCCCTCCGCCACCGACATGTGATGTCATGATGTTGTAGTTAGAGGCAGGGCACTGGCGCCCGATGTAGCCAAAGCCGTCATGGCCAGCGCCAAGGCTGCAAGCACATAATGTATAACTATAACCAGCGGCAACCAGATGCATACATCTTTATCTGTAGACACACCAACTGAACAATATCCTAAATGATTTTTCATTCCTTAGATGATACAAGGACAGAAAAAAATGAAGCATATATAGTAAACACTCATGATGAATTAGCCTAAATTAAACACACAATAATATCTTCATAGGATAGAGTTCAATTGCGAATTCTTTGGGACAGTATTTCCCAGGACGGATTAATTTTTTTTAATTTTTTTTTTCTTTTGGTCATTTTCATACAAATAGTCCCTAAGTAAAGGGGCCACCTCTCTAATGTGTGTTAGGGACAGTCATCCTAGTACCGAATGAAAATATTACCTGTCTGATGGGGACTATCTACATTCTAACTCTCAGGAAGTCAGTCGACCGGTTTGAGCATTACTGTGCACAGCTGTCCTTACCTACCTGAAGATGCATGCTAATCTAGGTACAGAATTCAATTGCTTAGGATCTTGCACTCGTAGTGCCTTCTCAATAAGCTTTTGGACTCGTCCGTAACACTTAAATAAACATGTCAGTGTAGAATGAGTCAAAGGCTATGGGGTAAACTATTCTCATTAGGCTGTCAATTAGCCTCAGATAAATCAGGACGGTGCATACGAAATGTGTGTGTATGTACGTCCCTGGATCAATCCAAAGTTTAAAACAAAGGGTGCTGGAATGATAAAATGACCCTTCTTGAGATATTCAAAATTTGTAGCTAAGGGGCGTCAGATCTTGTTATACTCAAAGACTTTTGATAATTACCCTAAATGGTATATTTCCATATTTGTTTCTTTATTAAACTTCTCCACCCTTTTTGGACCAGGGTCACAAATATAAAGGTCTGCCAAAACAGAGCCTGCATCTATTAAATTGAGTAACTGCACTATATTTTACTATACAAAAATAGATCTAGATGAAAACTCAGTTCCTCAAAATGAATCTGACTGTGTCAGGAGTACATACACAGTAAACATTTGACATTGGAGGACTACTGGTAAAACTTTCATATATATATATTATATATATATATTAGACGTTTCATTAAAATTCATAATTTTAGTGAACTGTTGTGACAGTGGTGAGTGAAAAATGCAATTATAGTCAGTTTAAAGGTACTTATCAGCTTTTGTTGAGATTGATTTTATTTTGGACAAAAAAGTAAAGTGTATTTCCTCCTCAACTCCGCATGTTACATTTAGTGTAAAACGTTTAATTCCACAGCGATTTGGTCTCTTGACGGACGAACCACTTCTATAGAAGGATTGTGAGAGTTCAATCTAAATATACTTTATAATATGATGAATGGTCGAAACCTTGCTTGCTTAACTGAATGTAAATAAGTTCCAGAAAGCAAGTGTTTTTGAAATTTGGCATGCGTCAACATCTCTTTTGTGTCCGTAAGGTTGTACGAGCAAATTGCCAACAGAAGACACGTCGAAAGACAACGTCGTTACAACTGTGTAAAGGGTTAGGACTCCAGGGAGTGGTGGCAAACAATTTGGGACAGAACTCAATAGCAGCATTTATTAATTTAGGTTGTGCCACTAAAATTTAAATATAATTAAACTAGAAATTATGCACATCATTTAATTGATGGCAGATTTGGAAGATTGCGGACCATGAACAAGATTTCTTGTGCGGTCTTGTAAAAATTCAACATGGATGCTTAAATGAGCAGACAGATAAACATGTATGTAGTTGAAGCCTATTTCCCCCCAACATTCATCAAATGATTAGCCGACAAGACAGGAATTGGTAGCATGGAAGAACTGCAGTCTGCTTAATAGTAGATAATGCATACATAATATGATATGGGCAAGACCCAAAAAGCGAGCATAACTCCACAGCCACAGGCTTACAGCCGAATACGTGATGGCAGGGCTTCGCTATAAGGTACGGGAAAATAACTCAACAAGTAAAATCCTCGTGTTTTTTTTTCATGCAATGTATAAAATGTTATTTGTATAAATTATGACCAATCGTGGCACTCACTGGTCCTCACCGCGCCTTGGTTGAAAGTGTAGTATTTTAACCAATCATGGCCATCCTTGGCGGAGAGTGCAAACCGTCGGTTTCCAGTAGTCACCATTTTGGACCATGTGAATAAAATGTGCTGTACACTTACTGACCATTTAAGCGACCTTCGCTTGCAAATATCGTATCACTACCATTTAAAATACGGGAGAGCTGAGCAAGTAAAATTAATATGTAAACGGCTACGGCATTGAAAACGAGTGCAGCTTTAATCCTAACGGTACATATATATATGTATACATATATATATATATATATATATATATATATATATATATATATATATATATATATATATATATATATATATATATATATATATATATATATATATATATATATATTATGTGGGTTGTCTTTGCTGAATATTTAGCTTAGGCAAGGAGCCGCTACTCAGAGAGACGTGTACGGGTAAAAGGCTCCGAAACATGTTGAGTAGTTACCCGCTGAAGACCCTTTAATTTATTTGGGCTGATACAGCCTATGTCAAAATTTTACAGAGGAACGTGTGCAATATAGACAATAGTAATTCCATATATATACAGGTTAGACAGGGACAGGTTATAGCTTATGGAGAGTAAAGAGTTCGAACTGCGGAATAGGATATTGACTACTAGGAAGTGGTTCTGGGCAAAAAGACACAAATACAATATATATATATATATATATATATAACGAACCTGACACTTTACGTTGATATATTGACTCAGGGTTGGCAGTAAAATAGAGCTTAATTGTTTGAGGGGTAGGTGTCATCATGGAGTTTGGTTTACATTTCTGGTGCAGGATGTCCATTGTTGCAGTCGTTGTTAGGATTTCCCTTGGTTTGTACAGCTGGTCTAGCTGCAACTGTTTATTTTACAAACACTGGGACTAAATATAATGCCCCAGCTTGTTTCCACTTCAGTTATAACCTGGCAGGTGGTTTAACTAGGATAAACTGTCCAGCTAGAACGGGTACATATTGGTTAAGGGGTAAGTCAAATTGTTCTTATCTGAACCTGTACTATACAAATTTAGTAATTATGGTTTGTTTGACAGGTATTCTTCTTTCATAATGAATCTCTGCATTTATAAGCAAAACTTCGGGTATTTAGTTCATTCATCATTTGCCACGTTCAAATTAATTAACTATAATGTGGGTTGTTTTTGCTGAATATTTAGCTTAGACAAGGACCCGCTACTCAGAGAGACATGTACGGGTAATAGGCTCCGAAACATGTTGAGTAGTTACCTGCTGAAGACCCTTTAATTTATTTGGGCTGATTAGCTTATGTCAAAATTTTACAGAGGAACGTATGCAATATGCACAATAGTAATTCCATATGTATACAGGTTAGACAGGGACAGGTTAGCTTATGGAGAGTAAAGAGTTCGGACTGCGGAATAGGGTAATGACTACTAGGAAGTGGTTCTGGACACAAAGACACAAATACAATATATATATATATATATACGTGTGTGTGTACGTATAAAGACACTTATAAATATATACTCTTGAATGAGGGATGCTTTCCATCCTTACATTTTGGCTCAATGCCTCTAAGAATCAACTTCAAATTCAAGACCATAAGTTCTTTAGAAACGCCTATATCTGCTTTTTTCTGAACCAATACATGTATGGAAAGCATTGCAGTTGGACTTAAACTTAAATATCTTCTTCTGGTTCATGATTGTAGATTTAATAGTTCAATCCTGTACACAATTATGTGCAAGCCCCTTAAATCTGTGCAATCCATTCAATTTTGTGAAATCCGGTGTTGCAATTCGGTTCCCTGCTGGTAAAATCTTGTGAAATACGGTACAATCCTGTGCAATCCGGTTAATTGTGACACTGCTTTTTCGCTACAGGTGTCGCGCTGTTTGGGCAACTGACCATAAGTTGATTTTCGCTACAATTGTCAGTATTACTGCGATTTCAGCAGGATATATATTCTAAAGCAATAAAATTGGAAACTGAGTTAAAGGCTGCCTGAAAAAGGATGTTCGAAACTGTAGTCGGTGCGAATTTATTTTATTATTACCCAGAAGGCCATGCTCTGGACGGAAGCGCTCATATCAAGATGGCGCCACCCACAAAACGGTGCCTTTCATCGCATACCACAGGAGAGGTAGATCTGTGAAACGCATACGATAAAATAAGATCTCGCTGACGCTCGTTATAATCCTCGGGTTTTGTTTTCTTGTAATGTCTATAATTTAATTTGTATTTTAACAATCATGGCCCTCATTGGTCCTTACCGCGCCTTGCCCTTGGCGGAAAGTGCGGCATTTTAACCCTTCATGGCTTTCCTTGGCGGACCTACGGGATCCAGGTATGATTTCATTTGATTTGATTCGACTTGCTTTGACTTGATTTAATTTAGGTATTCACCATAAAATACACATATACAGAGTAAAAAAAGTAAAACAACTTTTAAAAGGAGCTTGGAGTAAGAACAAAAATAGATGAATTATGCAAGCCTTTATGAAAATATGACTGCCTGGGATATATACACGTTAAAGTCGTTATGTAGGCTCTGCCTGATTTCAATCGTTTTTTAAATAAAATATGTTTAAACCAAAGTCGTTAAGACTTATTTCCACTGTGGGCCCTGGTAGTCCCAAGAATAGGTGGCTCGGTAGAGTTGATTTGGATGGATTAACAAACAAAGAATATCACCGATACTTGACGGATTCCAGTCGTCGCCATTTTGGACCAGAGAAAAAGTGCTGTACGTAGACTGACCACAACAGCGAGCTTTCTTTTTGCGATTATGTCATAATGTAAGTAAATGGAAATTTCAATTTGCTGGTGCGACCTGATATTGATAAGCCAAGTTGACATCTCTGGACAGCCAACCACGGGTGTGCTGTAGGTCACAGGTCATCGTATACAGGAAGTGACCTTTCCCCATTCACCTGATAAAGGTTCCTATATAACCAGTAATAAACATTCCCTTTTGAATAAGTTTGTGGATAATTTTCTTGAAAACAATTTTGAAGAATCTTGAACACACTGATAACAGCCTACCAGAGAGACTTCGGTTGGAATAAAATCTTTCTCAAAACATGTATGTGTCGTGATACTTGTTAGTTTGGCCAGCGTTATTTGCTATGGTAAATTATTCGAGTATATCCCTAATGATCTATGACCTACTTAGGGGTCAAACTGTGATTGATCGTGCTTAGTTGGATGGCGACTTGAATTAGCTCATTCCAGATCAGACTATGGCTGAGTTAATAGCCTTGCCCCCAACCTGTGCCAAGGAAAGCCATTGACCTCGGGCTCGCCATCATAAATGGTCTTTTATACAAATTTCAGAAAAAAATATGCTCTAGTAACAATAATTTTAAGCAAATACAATAAGGCAGACGACAATTTGCATCATGGGGGCTTTGGCCAGATTTAAGCGGGAAAAGGTTAATACTATGAACAGTTCTTACCTGTGGCCTAGTTCGTGAGTGGCGGTTCCAACGGATGAGAATCCACCGAATTCGTAAACAACCGAGCTGCTGTAAGCCTCCTTAGTTTGGCAGATGGTAGCCAGGTAGGCAACTCCTGTGCCATGTGAAGGTAAGCCATTTTGGCCAAAAGTTAATGAGAAATTAAATTGGCATGATCTATGGGTTGAGACACTATTTAGTGCTCTTCGGTGTACACTATGACTATGTAACCTGATACATTGGATCTAACAACAGCAACTTGCTCAGTTTTCAGAAAATTGGTGTGTGTAAGAGATCGCATTGACGTTTAACTTTTGAACGTAGAAAATATCCCTATGTTGCTGATGAACCATATACAATCGTCCTGATTTCAAGGCCATTTAAAAATAATGATTTTCATGGCGCGCAACACACACTCTTACTGTTAAAACAGGACATAAACCAAAAACATTTGGGGATACCTTTAGTCTAACAAGGTTCATGGATTGAAAATTATTCATAATGAAAACATCTAAAGATGTATGTTTTGAAGAGAGCGTAAGTTAAAGAACATTCGACTCGCATGTCATTTCTGTGACTTCGTAAACATTAAGAATTGTTCAAATATATCAATTCCAAATTATTACATTTTCTTCGTATTTTTTACTCACAATTATGTAGGACCCACGTCTTGGATATTCTCTTTTTCTATCGTTTAGAATTATGAAATGCTAAAAAAGTTATGTTTAACATTTTCACTTCAAATTGTAAAGGTCATATTTAGGAAAGTAAACACTATAAAAATCATAACACGGATTTTCAGGCATACATTTGAATACACATTTTTGACCAATCGCTATAGGATTTGCTGATGCATGCAGAGATGTATTTCCGCATTTCCATGGGCAGATGATGTAGATAACAGGCAATAACCCATGTGCGACTATACAAGAACAATTGCTTAATTTGCCTGTTAATAGCTGAATACACAAGTCACGCGCCAGTGGTTTTGCCTGATGTCCTGCAAGGGTGTGGGTATTTTACAAAGAAATACACTAGGAATATGTACATTTTCCCTAAAAACTGATCACAGAAACCAGGGATACCCTTTGATTGAAAAATGCTGAAAGGAAAGTTTTTCAGTCACACTTAGTGCTCTACATACTTAAATTATGAAATGCCCAGTCAATGGTGGAATACATACTTTATTCAAATTTATCAAAGTTTCCAGGACTTTTTATTGTTCTTTATGTTCACTCATGCATTTAACGCACATACACTATTCATGAAATAAGGATGGAATATATTTTCATTCAATCTAACTTTTAGCATTACAAGTAAAGGAGAGCGCATGGTATGTTATCAGATCAGAACACATGAGTTTGGTGGGTTATTGGACCATAAAACATGCGTCCCACCCACATTCCAATAATCCACGCCCACTTGGGTTTCCGGACCTTAACACTTAAACATGCTTACCAAATCAGCATCCGGTCGTTTGTATTTAATTTCCCATTTTCGTGCAATTGAGCAGAAAAAATAAGGGAGAAATGTAAATATAAGCAGTGAGGGTCGCTTTTGTGTGTGTTATGGCACAATGACGCGGGTGACTGAAGCTAGAATCGTGGGCGTGCGCACGCCAGTGCACCTCGCCCGATGGCAGCTTCAGTCACCCGCGTCATTATGCCATCACACACACAAAAGCGACCCTCATTTCTTAAATAACTCCATTATTTTATCAACAGAACAAAATATCCTTTAAAGATTCTTGGAATTCTTACCTAAGACCGGGTGTGCTGTTTTTTCAAAGATCAGAGGGTACCTGACAAAACATTAAAATATAGCTTATTAAATTTGGTATTTTGATATAGATAGGAGTGGCAAACCTATCAGATGTAAGAATAACATCATGTGACCAGTTTTGCTTCTACGGTACAAACCCTGCCTCGTTTTTTTATTGAGCAGACGATGCACGCACACACCATTCTCACGGTAAGGCCTAACCTGATTGTCTTGCAATGCAGCACGGGGAATTTTAATTCGCCGACATTTGGATACACTTTGTAAGTTATTATGTGGCATTTCCGGATGAACCATACATTATAAATGTATTACAACACGACTGAGCTTGACAGAGCGGATGACATAAAGGGGACCTCGTACCCCAACGAACTTGCGGTCTTCTGTCTCCCTACACAATCCTTTCTGCTTCGCGGTGTTTTCATTCTTTAATATAAGATGTGCGTCCGAACGTCTGGGTAGTTATATTTAGAATATTCAATTCGGTAGGCTAATCCTCGTTGCTTTCTGAACTAAATACATTTATTCCCCTGAAACAGATTTTGTCAAATACTAGGTGTTCATATTTGATATTATTGTTACGCCAAACGAGGTATCCGAGAGCATCTACGAATGCAAGAAAATACAACCAAGACTGCCTCTATGTCATATATAATATTATTTTATGTCTATGTGCAAACACACACATTCTGTTCATACTGGTCCATACTATACATGTTGATACCATGTTATGAATAGAATAGGGAGAGTATGCACAAAGAAATACTTCACTTTCTCTCTCTCTCTCTCTCTCTCTCTCTCTCTCTCTCTCTCTCTCTTTCTCTCTCTCTCTCCTTTTTTCAAACACCATAAGCTACAGCTTTGTAAATTGTTAGGAACCCTGCATCTCTGATGAACTTTAGCACTGAAGCTCGAATTATTAGAAAGTTAAAATTATGCAAACTAGATGCAATTAACAATTTAAGGTTTCGTATCTTCAAAACTATTGTTGATAGACAGAACTTTTAAGTTGTGCAGAAAGGTTTGACCCCCCCCCCCCCCAGCAATGGGCCACAGTAAAAGGTTGCAGCATTTTAAATTACGTTGATTAGGACACTAGAAAAGTAGAGTTGTCATTCAACTGCAATGTATAGGTTTATATTATAGGTGCATCCAATGAACCATGAACCAACAGTTATAACTTTGAATTTATGAAAACTAGTCCAATACACTCAATTAAAATCTCGAATATTTTCGAAAGCATTACGCGTAAAGGTACCATCTAACACACACACATAATATATGTATATATATATATATATATATATATATATATATATATATATATATATATATATATATATATATATATATATATATATATATATATATACATATATATATGTGTGTGTGTGTGTGTGTGTGTGTGTGTGTGCTATAGCTACATCCAACGAACCATTAACCAAAGTTGTAGCATTTTATTCATGCAAATTGGACAATTACTTAAATTTAAATCTTTCATATCTTTAAAACGGTTAGAAATAGAGGTGCTATTCCAATTGCCATGATTGGTGTGCGATATAGTTACATCCACTGAACTATGAACAAGTTGTAGTATTCATTTAAAAAAGAGGAGTAAACAAAATTCAATCTTCAATATAGTCACAACTGTTGCACACGGCTTTGTGTGCAAATCTTACCAAACTTATCTAGTGTCTTCCTGTAACTTTGACGTGCAAAGATTGCTCTTATTAAACTCTATGAAACACAAGCAACAATAAAAACCCTAGCGCCTTTCTGCAACTTGCAACTTCAAAATATTCCGTCAGGTAAGCATTTGAAATACAACCCCCAAACAGTGAACATGTCTTTTCATTTATTTCTTTAACGCAGCTCTTGTTTTAATTACAAAATTATGGACTGTTGAAATAATGTGTTTTATACGAACAACCAACGTACTTTTCGTGGTGTTTCAAAAGAGTATACCAGTGACAAAATTTTTGGCGGAAACTACCATGGCGTTTAAGATAAGGTAGATAACATACCGTGTGAATCCCATAGCGTGGTCGTGTGCAGGTAGCTCCGAGTTCATCTTCAATAGCCACTTGCGGAAGTTATCCAGAGCAATGTTGGGGTCAATGGCTATCACACTGAGGTTGGACAGATTGCGCCTCATGTTGTACTCCACCCAGGATGTAGCACGCCGGTCCTAAAGTTATTGACGGCGACAAACACTCATTACGTTACCCACACACTCTCACTGGTTGTTGTATTATCCCAGATATGTGATTCATACATCAAAAATATAAAGACTGAAAGGCTCTACTCTAGATATGTATACTCAGATTAAACATACCGCATTTTGGGGATCCGTGTTGCTTCTGACGGTCCTCTGATGGTCTGATGAGCGACAAATCATGCAACATGTATGGTTAATCTCATTATATTCTTTACATCGGTGGGTTAGAACTATTTTTCAGGCCAACCTCTATTGTACCTGACCATTGGAAAACAACAGTAAAATGTTTCTAACCATGCATGCAACAATGCAAATTGTGTTTGGGATGTTATTAATCTAAACTGCATTTGTATAGATATGTCAAATACTGCATGGACGAGCGTCGTGAGCATCGTGAAAACCTCTCAAGCTTCACTTCAGCAGATTATGACGATATCCCCTCATCATCCATACGGTAATTCACACACGCTTTCTCGTGAATGACCTACTCCTTCGTTCTGTGCGAAACTTCTGCATAACAAATACATTTTCAAATGTCTTTTACGGAAATTTTATTTTATTTGGCAAACCTAAAAAAACAAAACATTGACAATAATTTTCAACAACAAAAAACCTTTTAAGAGTCAGAAAAAGTTAGAAGAGCCATAATGGCAAAGGATATAGACCCACTCTTTAATTTTGAAAATTAAGATGACAGGAACTAAACCATGCGATCTGCAACTTGATGTTATGTACAGATTTTAGTTTGACATTTTTCCTCTCAAAAATTGTATGCAAAGCAGAATTTTTGTCTGACACGTCGGACGTTTATATCAGCGGAGAGAAAAAACATTCTCAGACAAGGCCAAAATCACATCAAAACGTTTGTCATTGGGTGTAAAGTGTGTATTTCGATTCACATGTTCACATCATTATTTTTCAAAATCTATTAAATTGTCTGCTGAACGACTGGTTAAATTACTGCACATCCCTTACAAAAAGTCTGGCAGGCAATTAACTTAAGAAAATATATTCTGCCTTGTTTGTTTGGGTTTTTGATCCAGAACTGTTATGAAGAAACATTGTGCCGGACTCTGTTTATGCCTTTTCATCCCATGCCTGTATCCTGCACTCAATATTTTACCCATAGCCATCAAAAAAGGTGCATGTTGTTTAGTCGGCCGAACAGCCCTTAGGACATCTGCAACTTTCATTGAAGGCCAACCAATACCCAAGAGCAGTTGTTGACTGAAAAGTCCTGTTTTCGGGAAAGTAGTTAGAAGTTCAAAAAGGACCAATCAACAAGCCATACATGAAACGTGATGCCAGAAGTAAATGACGAACACCTGAATGCTGTATCAAAATCATCTCTTTGTGTACGAGATTAGAAATGCTGAAAAAAAAAACAGTAAGGCCAATACCTTGATAAATGATGATGATCATGATAATTAAATATCTTTATTCTTGGACACCCATTGAAAAAAATCCTTGAACAGTGTACGATCAATAAAACACAATGAAATATCAAAACTGATGACGTACTTAAAAACAACAAACTATACTAGTATTATATTATGAATAAGACGCAGATATATACAGACAAAAATTATGATAATAATAATACTTTATTAAAAACCCCGTGGGCCGAGGAAAATACATACATACATCAAAATATATTTCACAATATGCATAATGAAATACAATGTAATATACTCGCAACGAAATTATGAAAACACGACAAAGCTTATTAACCATGTAAGGTCTGGTGTCTTCTCTGGTAAGGACCCGGTCATTATCAAACATACCCTTACCAGCGGGGACACACCTCGGAACAAAGGGACGATCAGGTGTCCTTGTGATGTAGCAGGCATCACCGGAAGTCGGAGTCACCAGAGGCACAACCGAATCCCGGCGACACCCACGACACGACTCGGACATCCCACGACACAAAATAAATTCAGTAAACCTAACACAGAAAATACATTGAACTAAAAAGCTTTTTTGTTAAGAGCATTTCCCAACAATGACTGTCCCTGTCACTAAATTACATTGACGCCTGCAATAAATAAACTTAAACTGAAATCAGAATAAAAGGGCAAAGATTTATTTTCCACTTCAACTTCATTGCAGCATCGGCAGAATGAACAGTTGTCATTGCCAGAGTTACGGAGCTATAGACAGTTTCTAATAAATTAAACTGAGTGAGTATTGCTAATGAAACACCTTCCCCACTCCCCTATAGGCTTTTATTTTGTCAATTTTATTTCCTCTCTTGAGATAGCAAAAGTGATATTGTTCAGCTATTTCCCCAGACTAAGCCGGTCGAAAGGAAATGGGATCTCCAACGGCAGTGCTGATTGGTGTCTTCAGCGCTGTAACTAACTTGAAAGGTGTTTGAACTTCACCATACCCCTCTTCTGTGTACGGTTCTAATTAAAATGGAGTTACAAAAGTGTTTGTCTGGACTGACTGGGCTACTTGCAATGAAGGCCCCGCTCTGACAACATGTATAATGTGGGAGTAATTCGAGTCACCTGCAAACCAAAGCACATGGCAGCTCGAGACATTTGCGACGTAGTTATCAAAACGCTGTGCTTGGAGAAAAGCAGATTTGAACGCTACTTCCGTTACTGATGGATCCTGGGAAGATTCTCTAACACACCCAGAGCCCCCACCCCCTTGAAGAAATCGGGCAGTGTGTTATTTTGATTGCAGAATGATGCGTTCTCTTGTCGCAAGTTAACACGTTGTCTTCTAAATATGCGTTTTATGGCGTACATAACTATATTTGGAGTCCATGAATATGGATTTTTATCTGGAAGCCCTGCAACATGTGCCTCATACCCCATGATACCTACTAGTACCAGCACCAGATGACAACTGTTTTTATTGCCTCTAGCATCTCTTCAAACTTACGCACTGTGTCAGTGTTGCAGCGATGTGAACCAAGATGCATTCCAAGAAACTTGTAAGACATGTCAAGGTATGTAACTACTCCTAACTTCAGTTGGCTTCCAATTCCATTTCTATTAGATGAATTGAAGTGTTTGTTACAAAACTGGTCAATTATTTTGACATGATCTGTACAATGAACTGTCAGTGAAAAACGTTTTCCTGGTTTTATAATTGTAATTGCCCGAAATAGGTTACCGGTTGGACAGTGGAATAAGCAACGTGTGGGTCATCCAGATTGTCTAACGTTGCCGAAAGAAAGGCGGCCTCTTTGACAGTAAAACACATCACCCCAATTATCACTCCACTGCCTAGAATCCTTTTCAATAACTGTACACAACGTATACTTTTTGTAGCTACGCGAAAGGCTTTTCTGGCAGTCTCTACTATTCGTACTAACGTAGCAACATTGGAATCAAACTCGCCAAGGTCTACAATCGTAGCCGGTAAGTAGATGCCTTCTGTTTCTACCATATTTTTAAGATTCTTATAGTCCATATGATTTTTTTCAACAGGCACCGTAATAATACCAGATGCTTTGAACTGCCAACGCAGTAACTGACGGCAGAATACCGTCGGTCATTAATGACGTCATAATAACGGCTGTGCACATAATTGCGTAGGTCTTGAGCTTCACCTGGAAAAAAAAAGAAAGAAAAAGTGACACATTTATCACCACGCAAATTAATATACCAGGTCCATGGGTGTGCTCCCACCCTCATCCCCACCCCCAAAGATGAACGAACTGCCAGATTTTTACCTGTATCATTGCGTCATCATAATGTCCCAGTTCGCTCATTCCACTGATTTTGTGAAAGGTAACCTTCCTGTGTAGAGTTTTGTTTTCAATTTGAAACAGGCTACGGACCATGCGTTTCTCGTTGAACAAACGAAAGGTAGCGATGCAACCTTAGGACGTTGAGCGGTATGAGTTCAATGCGCTGGCTTATATTGTTAGTCACATACTTTTTGTGTGTTGATTGTGCAATTCACAGTTACAGTTATATATGTATATACACACATATATATATATATATATATATATATATATATATATATATATATATATATATATGTGTGTGTGTGTGTGTGTGTGTGTGTGCGTGTGTGTGTGTGTCCCTTGCACTCTACTCCCCTACTTGTTCCATTAATATTATATATATATATAATATATATATATATATATATATATATATATATATATATATATATATACCATTACATATATATATATGTAATGGAACGCCGTTTCTTGTTTTATTCAGTATATGATCAGCCGATTGAATATTTAATCAGAAAAACAAATTCATTCTTATGAACAAATTGTTTGATTAGGTGAATAAATATATAATCACAAGACTAAATATTTAATCACATGATCAAACACAGTATATTTACTCTGATTAAATTAATCTGATGAGAAGAAGAAACTGATTAAATCAGAAGATCAAATAGATTGGTTCAGAGGAACAAATAAAATGAAATTGATCACATGAACAAATGCATTTGTTCAGACGACAAAATCGATTTGTTCTTTTGATCTAATAGAATAAGGTATATCCCGATTTATTCACCTGAACAAATATATTTGTTCCAGCGATCAAATCTATTTGAGCTGCTCCATACATACAAGATTCTCCTCTACCACATAATAATTAGTCCCTCTCATATGCTACCGCTACAATGTTTTCCTCCATTTCGAACGGAACTTGGACAGTAAATGTCCGCGCATGCGTAGCACAAAACAATTTCATCCAAAGAACGAGTAGTATTTGCCTATTCGTTTCCGGCATCGAATACTATTTGTTGCGTGGATCAAATACTGGAGGAAGTGATTAGTTCCGAAGTATAATTATTTGATCTGCAGAATAAATTAGACAAGGAGCGTCAATTTAATTAAGTTGGGGGATATTTGTTGAGATGATGAAATCGATTTGGTCAGAAGAACAATTAGATTTAATCAGATGATCAAACACCATCTATTTATTCTTCTGACTAAATCGATTTAATCATCTGAACAAATTTATTTGTTCTTGTGATCAAATAAGAGTGTATTTGCTCCTCTGATTAAATCAATTTGATCAGAAAAACTAATCGATTTAATCATATCAAAATAATTTATTTAGAGGATAGACTGTATTTTATCACATGAACAAATGTATTTGTTCACCTCATGAAATCGATTTGTTCTTCTGGTCAAATACTGAATAAAGTAGTTTTTTTTTAAGAACAGGTGCAATTATGCCCATAGTAAAAGAATGAGGAACAATGGTATTTGTTAACATAAATGGGAGTAATGTTGCCAGATATGCACATAAAAATATCACTTCTACTATGTACCAGATGTTCAGCTAGGATGCCATCAAAACCTGGAGAAGAATTTTTATTGAATTTATCAATATGTTCTGAGACAAATTCAGGTGTAATTAATACATCCATAATGGTACCAGGTAACAGATTAAACCGCTCCCGTACAGTGTTATGAATATCAGTCTTCACCCATTCTGCCTGTGTTTTCCGTGCACAGCAACTGACCAATGCATCACTATTATTGTAAAATGGCGGCAGCAACTGCAACCAGCGCGTCTCTCGGTGTTTAAGAGGTCATAAGACAAATAACACATTCGGTTTCCAACAACGTACAAGAGCGTAACAGTATAAATGACCATACAGATTAAACAATAGTTAACTTGTATAGAATATACGGCCAGCTAGATTCAGAAACGTAAGTGGACGTGGCGAAAGTCGGAATTAAGTAACGTGTAAAAGGTCACCCGGAAGTAATTCAACAGAATTTCATTGATTCACCAAGGGCACTTCGGGTTTATTCGGTGTCATGATTAATTTAGACCAAAAGGCGTGCATACATTTTTCTGGTTCTAGAAGTAATTAACGATATGTTTATATCGCTATGATCATAAATCATATTAATTTCAACATAAGACCAAATAACGTCTTTTTGATCATAACAATTTATCAATTCAATGTTATCACCAAATAAAATTTTACTTATGTCTAAATGATTTCCCGTTTAGACTTATTATGAAATTGTTTCTATTACATCATTATATGCAAATGACGATAACACTAAACGGATTTAGTGATATGATAAAAAAGAACATTTCAACATAACATAAATGCATTTAATGAAAGCATAAATTCGATTTAATGTTATCATCAAGTATTTGATATGTTCAAATACTGAATAAAAGGAGAAACAGCGTTCCATATATGTAGGCTATATGAGAGAGTACTTACAGTTACACGGTCTTCTGCACTGCGGCACCAGAATTTGCCAACGGCGATCGTAAGAGCTTTTTTGATCAAAACATGGCCAAGGGACGGTTTCTTGTTGATTCACGTTACTGTTCAGCTGGTCAAGTGCACTGTTAAGCGGTGTGATCGTGTTGACATTCGGACGCCCAGTTTGATAGGTCATGCCAGTGTTGTCCCGTGATACAAAGTGGAGAACACCACACAATTGAGCTAGCGGCCAAAGAAAGTGCTATTATTCGGTCAACAGATTGTATTGCATAATTATAGTGTCCGATCCGGTTTTTCAAATTGGTCCGTTTTCTTCTTTTCACCCCTTTTTGGCATTGTGGTATTGTCTGCCATGCACAGTGCCAACAAAAAACTTATATGCACCTCACAATCACTTATGTCAAGATAAGCTGCACAGAGCTGAGGCCTTCCCGGCACGCTTCGGCCTTCAGCCCACATGTGCTCTGGATCCAGTCGGGATTCTGCGGTAAAGTGCATGATATTATGGCGCACCAAAAGATTTATTGTTATACGAAGATACAGACACATATCAATTTTTACTTGTTCATGAGTTAATTGCAACAGAAAATGTGATAAATATAAGCAAACATGGAGAACAAGAACCATGTCGGTTTGAAAAAGGGTCCCAGGTTAGGGCTGATTAATTAATGGGTTTATGATGAAAAGTATAAGCCAAATGCCCTTAGAAGAAAACCTTAATTACAAAAGACATTTGCTAATTTCCTCTTCTCTTGTATTAATGGAAAAAAATGGTTTTGAATGTTTTCAGCTTTATTACTATAACAAGTGCCTTTGGCTGTTCCCAGGTAACAAATTAAACTTCAGATGTCCGTTCTCTTAGTTACCACGGCAAACGACCGTAAAGTTATTTTTAACACAAGACTGACAATCTTAGCTTTAATCTTCCTGCTCGGTTCTGACTGAAACAGTTATCATCGTTAGTTACAAACCCAAATGCGACACGATACCCTGACAAATTATGCACGTATTGGTGGCCACCATTTGAACATGGCGTAATGCATTGTGGGTCAGTCACACAAAAGTACATTTGATTTGGATATCAAAGTGAATGGCGGCCAAATGTTTTGAGCCCTCTTTGCAATGTGCATGGATGAAAATGAACGAAGTGGACTGAAACATAAGTGAATGTTCCCAAGTTTGCACATGATAGTTTTCGACCTCAACTTGCTTGGTACGTGGTCTCACACTGTTTGTTGATGATCGTTGTTTATTCATGGTCCAGCTTGCAAATATTTTCCTAGCTAGGATTGGTAGATAGTGAAAGGCCCAATAAATAATATACAGCATAAAACATCATGTATCATATCATTATTGATGCTCTGAAATATTTGCAACATATATCCTTTTTGATCTCATGTATCAAAAAACCCCAAGACCGTCCCATTACTATCCTCATTTACAAACCATTGGGTGCGGAATCCACAATTTTTTAAAATGACAGCCAAGTCCGTGTGGATTAGTCCCGACTGGATATTTTGAGGAGGTAGTATCCACAATATATGTGTGTTTAGTGTTATGGGAAGGTTAATTTGTCGAATGAATGCAATGTACAAATTTAATGTTGCTTTTCAGTGTGAACATTAACTACAAATGTAAATACAATGCCTTAACCTACCAGTTGTTGGCGGCGGAAGACCTTAGAATATCAATATTGTGTCGAACCTTGAAGTTACCCCCCCCCCCCCATGAATTAAGTAGCGGCACTGGGCGTAGGGACCTAGAGCATCTGCTGGGTCAAAGATGGAGCTTAGTGGAGAAGGTTGCCAAGAGAGTGGATACAGGTCCGAAACAACCGATGGGTATTTATATAACTGGTCAATTTGGTAACAAGATGCTTTGCAAAACTCCAGATAAAAGTTAAGAAAAGATACAGTTTTTAAGGACCTTCTCTGGCACAACTGTGTTCAATTTTTTTTGTGCCAAATGCTAATATAACATGACTTTGGTTACAAATGATTGATGTCTGGTTACAGTTTATAACCTACAATATATTGATACTCGCAAAGAAGGTATTTCACAGCTATTCAGCTACCATATTAAAATGTCCAGATGAAGTCCTGATTATTCATTCTGCATTGTCCTGACAAAACCAAGCAAAAAAACAAACAAACAAACAAATACCAAAACCGAGAACCAAAAAAGCAAACAAAAACAAACAAACAAACAAAAGAAAAATGGGCTAATATCCTGACTATGTGATGTTCCAAAGAATCTCGAGAATATAAAAAATGCAGTTTTAAATTAATGGGATTTCATTTTTAAAAATTGCCTACCAAACAGACAAAGGTATGTGTTTCTTTTTGCATTCTTTATAAAGAAAAGTACATGTGACTTACGTCTTTTTTTGCTGGTAATTTTTGTCTGAAGAAATAAAATACATACACACCGAACAGTTTACGCGGGCTTTGGTCTGTACCTATTGAGTGTCACGTTATTTGGGCGCTTTGGTTGTGCAAACAATCAAAACAAAAGCACTCTTGGGTCACAAATCTGCCATTAGCAAAATGTTTCTTTCTACCTGTCTTCCTTTAACTTTTTTCTACATCGGGATTTTGGGAAATGGCCCTAACTCAGAGATGGTTTAGGTATTTCCTGAAAGAAATATAACCTTAAAGGTATGAGGTTCAAAATAATTGTGGTATACTTTTAGTGTGAGCTTGGTCATCTAAACGCAAAACGTAGGATGTGCGAAAGTTATCATTAGCATCATAATTATCATCATTTTTTGTCAAAATTACTTCAAAAGTATTAACCAATCTCGACGATCCGACCACATACAGGAATCTTAATCCCGAAAGCACTAATGCATAGCCCACATTTTCTAAAACCTGTAATTAACTAATATAGAAACATGACAATGATTCCACACAAGTATTTCTCGCTCAACCAATAATTTTTGACTGCAGCTGAATAGCTTATTTCACTGGAAATGTACAGGGATTGTCACGATAGGGTTAGCACTGGCAAAATGTCTACTGTGTCTGAGAGCTGAGCAAAAACATGATAAGGTTTTATGATGTTCACCTTTATGTTTTAATTATTTGTTCTGAAATTGTCATGTCCTGTCAATTGGATTTTCCACTTTTTTTAACAAACACAAAAAGATGGCCTACATAACAGCTTTGGTACAAGAATTTGCGTCAAGCAAGATGAATGGTTTTAGTATTTTAAAAGTATAGTTCCTTTTCTCTTTGACAAAATAATATAGCTATTTTCAAACATGCAACAACCTTTTTATTTCAGATTTGATTATTATTAGTATTGATCATTTGCGTCACAGTGTGATCAGGTATCCACAGGAATTCCCGTAAACCATGTATTAGGGTTGTGGATAAAGTGGATTGTGGATAACGGGAACGCTAAGGAGACATTCGAAATTAAACCGACGTACCTGGGTTGCTGCTTTCTTTGGCCACTTCGGGAGAGATAGTTGTTTGCTTATGCTTGTCTGTGGCACTTATTTGTATATTCACCACTGCACATATACCCGCATCAAGGCTATTAAGACAAACCTGTTTATTTTGCATCACCTTGCCATAAAATGCTTGAAAAAGGTCATAATCTAAGGCCAAGAATGTTTTGTATGTTTTACATTTTTGCACTCAATTGGAAACATTCCACGTGCCAAATTTGAATGATTAATCATTTTCCATCAAGTTTTGTATCTTTCAGGTTGTAGTATAGTTGTGGTCTTGTGCCATTCAATTATTTAAGATAATAATTGCTTTTGATTGACTGTTTACAAGAGACCAACAAATGTTAGATTTGAAATTAGAGTTAATGATATCATGCCTTTTTTGGGCAGGAAAAACTGAAACAAATTATGTATTTCACCAAGTGTAATAGCGAAAAAGCATCAAATATAACATTTAACTTCATTCCAGATGCAATTGACTGTATTACAATCACCGTTTTACTATGTTGAATGGAAACCAATAAAACACATTGTCATTAATCATGGTCCCTCTTTGGTCATTTTACCGAAAATTTAGTGCAAACTTCACAAGGTCTTTACAATTACATGAACAGCTGCAATGGCGGCACATCCTCCCCCAAGTAGTAGTAGTAGTAGTAGTAGTAGTAGTAGTAGTAGTAATGATGATGATGATGATGATGATGATGATGATGATGATGATGATGATGATAATAATAATAATAACAACAACATCATTGTATGTAAAATTTCTGGTTGTGTTCCAGCTGCGCCCTGGAGATTACTAAGTAAGTACTGGTTAGTTGAAAGCTTGTGTATGCTATGAAATATTTTGTAGTTGTGGATCGTGTGTGATTCACCATTTGTATAATGTAGGCTTTTTAATAAGAGCCATCGAACGCCCCAATATATTTTGTATTTTTGGCGTATCTGTGTATGGTTCACCACTGGATAATGTAGGCTTCTAAATAAGCCATTTTGAGCTCTTATGAACATATTTTGTGTTTTGTGAGTCTTGTTCAATTCACCAATTGAATAAAATAGGCTTTGAAATAGCCATTTTTGACAAGGACACCAGTACAAGTATATTTTTCAAAGCTTATGTTAGCTCTCCAATGTGGTGTTTTGTGTACTATATTTGTCAAGTGTTTGTCTTCAAATTGCACATCAAATCCTTTAAATTAATGTGTCTTATTTTGGGTGATTGATAAGAGCATGAGTGACAAAAATTGAAAACTAAACCACAGTGTCAGTGTTACAACTAAAAAAATGGAGTTTTCCACAAATTATAAGACATTGTTCCAGTTTTTTTTTCTGATGCTGCTCTTCGATTCTGAGTTGCAGCCCTGAGGTCCACTGGACAAGCCAGGACACATGACCCACCACTTCGTTCGTTATCATCATTCCAGCGTAAATTTTCCACATGGACATTAAAAGTGGAACTACCTGTCTCTGCCATTGCTGTGTGTCCTTGTATTATGTAAGTGAGTATATATGTAAACAAAAGTTTCTGTCTTTGTGTTCTGTTCACGGCAATAAAGTGGAACATTCTTTTTTTTATTTTCTGTTATTGAGGGCATGGTTGTCACATGATGTGGTAAATAAAGCCACCTCGTAACATTGGAGTACAGTGATTCTTACTGTGTTCCTTTTAATGTTACATTAAAGTTTCAGATATATAGCCCAACAAGCAAATCAATTAATTTTTTGCCACAAGTATGCAGTTCCCAGGTAAGGTGTGCTTGGAATGAAGCAAAGACTTGGCCAAAGTGTTAATGCTGCATGATACCATAATCTGGATGTGCTGGAGTTTGAACTTTATGCAAGTTAGAGGACAAACAATTTTAATGAAAATAAAGGGACCTACCGTGGAGGTGTAAATGCCTGCCAACTTGACTCTCATATTGAGATTGTGGTTCTTCTCTATGTCAGCATACATTAAATCCACCTGGAGAAATATGATTATAGTGTATTAGTTGTCAGGTGACATTCGTATTACACAATTTTATATAAAGAGAAAGTTAACAAACCCAAATTCGTAAGTACAAGTACTGTCTGAACATTATCAGTCATGAACAATGGCCAGCAGCAGGCCCATAGGAGAGCGACATTCCTTAGGGTGTGCCAAAAGGCATTAAAGGCTTGCACCTTTTGAGCTCTAGGTGAGACTTGCTTTACGGATGCAAGCATATCCAAAGCATTTTCATAGACCATCAGGATTGTCTGCTTAATCCACAATGAGATCTTGTTTTGGGAAATTTGCTTCTTCCAAGGGACACCCATGGCAAAAAGAGGGTGGACCTCTGACCCCTGAAACCATCTACATGTGAGAGATACCAGCACAGTGCTCTCACCAGGCACAGGGCTCTTTCCTCTGCAGGAAGAGCTTTATTCATAGCAGAGAGGGTGAATCCCTTAAGGGACATAGAAGGATCTCATGTCACTTAGTTCTTTGCAAGGAAGCCCAAGTGAGGCCTCATGGTCACCTTGGTGTGGTCAGGTGAACAATGGATTTGGTCATGTGCTGAAGCAAGTGTTAATGGAAAACAAGTTGTCTACGTCCAATACTTCAGGTCCACCCATCTGGGGTCCTCTAAACACTCAAAGGGCCACTTGTTCAACATGACAAAGACCAACAGGAGGTCCCATTATAGGTGGGACCTCCCTGTCTGCTGGTCCGTCAGTGTAGAAGAAGGTAATGAGCACTGACAGATAAGGATCACTCCAAATGCAAATGTTCAATGCATTCAGCAGGGTTCAGGAGATTGCTAATCAGAACCCCTCCACAGTTCTTCAGCTCTTATTGAGGACTTCCCACTGGTATAGTATGAAGTCGACAATGTCAGCAATATATGGAGACCATGGATGTATTTTCAGACAGGAGCACCAGTCAGAAAAAAATTTCCAACAAGCCTAATAAACCATTAGAGAAAAGGATCGAAGCCCCTCGCCCAGCAATCCCATCTGTAAAAGGTTCTGGGAAGCCTCTGTTGCAAATGTGCCTTGTGGCAACCACCAAGCATGGAGGTTCAGCACCTGAGGGTTCCTGTGGAACATACTTGTCCATAGTTGCACCATAAGTTTTTGCCATGCTGGTAGCGGACGCTCAATGCTTAATTGAAGAAGGTCCAGAGAGCAATCTGTCCTGGTAGCCAGGGGGTGACAAGGATCAAATTGCAGTCTGTTGACCAGACCTCCCACATAACCTTTGGAAGGTGGATAGGCATGTGCCCAAAGGTTGCTCCAGTCTATGGCTAGAGCATCTATTACTAGGGCCTGGGAACAGGCGATACATAACCTGGAAGTTTTGCATTTATGCTTGTTGTGAACAGATCCACCTGTGGGGTACCCCATCCAGCCCACATGACTTGAATGACCCATGGGTGGAGTGACCACTCCATCCCTGCCTGCTGACCTCTTCTTAAGAATTAGTCAGAAAGGACATTTTACAGTCCCAGCACATTCCTCACGTGCATGCAGATGTCATGTTTGGAGCACCATTGTATGATGCTTTGCACCAGCTCCATCAGCTTGCTGGAGTGCAATCCACCTTGCCAGTTGAGGTACTGTTGTCACACATTACCAGGACATGCTTGCACTTCACAAGGCCACCTCTAGTTCAAACCCTTCTATATGATGCAACATGGATTGCTCGGGCCAAATGCCCAATGCTATTCATCCTTCAACATGGACTGAGAAGAGTCCATGTGCATGGTGAGTTGCATCTGAAAGGATCAACAATGTCTGTCCTGACATGACATTCTCCAAAGAAGGTGCCAGCTATCCTCTGGGAGAGATTTCTTAGCCTTGGTCCCTTGACCATCCATTCCAAAGGGTGTGCTGCAAAGGACAATGATGAAGGGAACCCAGTGGGAACTGGGAATCCACCAAGGACAGGGAGCTTAACAGGGCATGCCACTGCCAAGCCCAGTGAAACTCATAAGTCAGAAATGCCTTGAGCATCAGCTGAAGTCTCTCCCACTTCTCTTCCAAAGGGGCACAGGTAAAGGCTGTCAGGTCGAACTGGATGCATAGAAAGACAAAGATCTGCTCTGACATCAGGCTCGACTTTTCAGTGATTCATAATCAAGCCTTAGCTTTCGCAAAGCTGCAGAATTGTGTGTGATGCTCAGAATCTAGGCACTGTATCACCATCAGCTAGTCATCCTGAATGCATACAGCATTCTGGTGAAGGTACACAGCTAGTGCCTGCTCAATGTATGTGAACACCAGAGTTGCAGTCCCAAGGCCGGCCAAATGAGAGCAGCCTGAGCTGGTCGACCTGGCCCAAAAATTGGCACAGCAGAAACTGCCATGAAGTCAACACAACTTGGCATGTTGAATAGGGGTATTTGAGAACCAGGGACATCACCCATTCATGAGGCCACAGGGCTGCTGCCTACAACTGAGTGGTCTCCATCCTGAAGGATGGGGCCTGTAAGTACATGTTGAGCATTGACAGGTGTATGACTAGGTGCCAACCTTTGTCCCACTTGGGGACAAGGAACAGTAGTTTGTAAAACCAGGGGCGATCAGGGATCCTCCACCTGCTCTGCAAGGCTCTTGGTCTGACATTCTTCAACTTCCTCTAGCAATGCCAATGCTTTGAGTTCCAGCTGGGGAAGCATAATCCACTTGGATAACACAACAATGCAGGTTCACCTTAAGCACACAGGCTGTCTTTACCTGGTGGTTGAGTGCTCGTGACAAGGAAGCCACAAGCAATGACACCTGGCCAATCCAGTTCTGCACTGCCTCCGTTGTCTGGGGAGAGAACTGAACGTCCTCCAGGAGAGACCTCAAGGTCACGAAAAATATGCCAGAACAAGACACCATCAGGGCAGAGCCCCTGGTGTCTTCTTCCAGCTTCTTATAGGACTTGGCAGACACAGTGATGGACCCCAGCCGCCAGTCATCAATCATTCCCAACCCAAATCCATGGGGAGAGAAAGAAGGAGAATATCTGCTTCTGTGCAGAGTACCACTTCCCCTGAATATCAGGGTGGGAGAGGAGTCACCCTTGCCAAAGATAGCTAGTGGGTGGGGTCTCCACAGGAGCCCAAATGCACTGTAAGTTGGCCATTAGCAGGCCATAGAACTAGCTACAAATGGCAAGAAAGGTATGCACACTTTATGATGCTTATCCTTCTGTAAAAGCCCATGTAGGACTTCACAGCAACCCCAGGCTGCTCCATCAATGGGGAGATGACAGCCTCTTTACCCACCAGGCTCTGAATATGGGCTTTGAGGTGATCAAAGACCTGGGGCAGAGTCAAAGTGGTATCCATTGGGGTAGATGCAAGTTCTGCCTCAGCATGGAGCTCACCCACACAGAGTGACTATGATGGCATGAGAGTTGGCTGGAAGCCCACCACCTGGCCCCATTGATGAATGCAGGAGCTGGTCCCCTTCATCGGTGCTGATATCCAAAGACTCAGAAACCACAAGAGGAGCAGCAATGCCAAAAACCTTATCAAACATATGATTGTCTGAAGGTGATGGGGCAGCTGCATGTGACAGAAACAGCTCCTCTGTCACCACATCATGATGGGGTAGCAATTACTCCCATGAGAGTTGTCACAACCTGCATTGCATCTTGCATCTACTCTTCCCAAGTGGGAAGAGAGAGTGGGACTTCTGAGGGACTCGGCATGGGAGCCACAACTACCAGTAACTCAGATGTCTGGTGGCCAGAGATCACCTGCTGGAGTCAGAACTCTGAGTCTGAAAGGAGGCTCAGTGAAGGATCCACAGTTGCCACCATCCAGGAGGACTGCTGTCCAGAGGGAGCCTGCTGGAGCTGCCAGATCCCCTGAACCTGAGGGCTGAGTGACAGTTGACTCCACATAGAAGCAGCAAGTGGCTCATTCATGGTTGTCTGCGCAAGCATAGCAAAATTCCCAGCAGGGGCAAATGAAGACAAAGTTTCCCCTCACAACCACTGCTCCTAAAGGAGCTCGAGCTACACTTGCCTCTGAAAAGGGAGAGACAGGCTAGCCAGCTCAGGGTACAATGAAACCACCAGCAGCTCAGTCCAGCACAGACTCAGAGGAGCAGGCTGTAGAGCCTACACAAGGGCTGAATGCACCAGAGATGAAATTGCCGCCTACATCTAGCTTTGTTGCTCTTCTTCCAGGCCTGCTTTTAGAGCAGCTACTTGTCCTGTCCCCCATAAACACAGAACTGTCGTATTTTCTCACACGAGCAAACGTGGCCATGTTGCTGGTGACAACCAAAGGCAGTGCTCATGGTTTTCTCAGGCAGCCATAAATTAGTTCTGTGAATCCATCTTCTGACCTTTACCCAACAACAGTGTAGGAGAATTGGTCACCGGATCAATACTAATGGCATGTTGCCAAGCAGGGATTGCCTGAGGGGCACTGTCTTCCCGGTCTCTACAATCCCCTTTTTGCAATCTGATCATCAAGACGCCATATTGAAATCTGGGTTTCTAGCAAGATTGACAAGCTCTACTTTCATGTCTTGACAGGTACCTGTAGAACAAAAAATAAACTATCCTAGGCTCTGGAGAGTCCTGGACCACTCAGGAAAGATTTTCCCCAGAAGGGAATGAGCTTTAAGAACTAGAACAGTGTTTATGAACAAAAGTTCACGAAGTTTCCAACTCAATTTGACACTGCCATATAGGTGCCCAAGGATGAAGGAACTACAAGGGAGTATGCACAAGAGGAGTCACCACTGGGCCCAAGAAGAACCCAGAGATGGCACCAACAAGACCATAAGGTTTTTGGGACGATCAAGTCAGTAACCCAACTCAATTTTGTCAGCCAATTTTGCCAGACACAGAGTTCTTTTCACTGGTGGTCAAGAGGTAACATTACATAACTAATACATGTAATTTATCTTCATTCAATCTAATGACATATAAATGCATGATAAATTATTTATTGAACATTGGATATCGCGAATACATTCAAACGGGCCTGTTAATAATTACATTTCAGTACTTCCGTATTTGTCAGAAAGTTTGTTACAGCCTGTACCTACCATAGACACAACCATCGTGTAATATTTCCTGACAGCTTTTAATGCTTCCATAGTATTATTGCGATATTTTGTGAGTTCTCGCCGATAGATGCTGTTGTCTGTGACGACCAGAAGATCAACAGTGGGATCAATATATTTCCTCATATTACGTTTCTCTTGCTCTCTTTTAACATCACGTTTGACATAATCTGACATATGAAAAAGAAAGGAATGGCCCTGACAATTGAACAAAAAGGGAGTATACCCATCAATGATTCCTATTGGTTCTTGAAAGCTTCAAATTTCTAGGTTCCCACAGAAGATGGTTCTTTGGGGTTTTTTTCCCATCAATTACCTGCATGTGAGTACACCATATGGTCAGAATTTATATTTTTTAAAAAAATACATGATGAAGAAAATTGATTTAATACAAGAAGGAACTACATCTATTCATCGGAATCAAGACCAATGGCTGCGTTATGTATCACTTGTCGAATTACCATGCCAAAATGTGTCCTTGGACTTTTTTAACTTTGCTAATGGGTGCCCCATAGGCCTCGTTTAAAAAGTAAACACATAAACTTTCATTGAATAAGATGACGATATCTGTGGCTGGCTTGACGATACTCGATAAAAAGATATTGATACATCTAAAGGCTAACAGGAACAACATGTATATCAATATACCTTAATACATGGAATTGCGTTTTCCAATGGCATGTATTGAAAATGTTAAAGGACTGATTTATCCATTGATATCGGCAATTTAATGTTCGCCGAGCAAACCAAGACCCTGATAAAAGGAAGAGTCCTTTTTATCTTTGGAATTCCCATAAATGTTAGTATCGCCCCTGGTTTTTGATCTGTAAGCCCGTGTCATGGCGGCTGATTGCCACTGAGATATCAGCAGGAAATTAATATGCATGTCCCATATTGTGATACTACGTCTCAATAGCTTGCCTTAAAAACTCACCAAGATCTTGTTTGAAGGCAACATCACAGCATCTGGTTACAACATGCGGTACCTCACCGCGCTTCTCTTGCCATGGACTGGACTCTATAAAGATACCACCATCTTCACCCGACAAGAGCCCATCCTGTGAACGTATATGAATATTTCCACATGTTATTTGTATGAAAGAAACCATATATGTATATTTTTATACTTGTCAATTACAATTATGCTAGAGTAGCAAAATAAACTGTAAGCTTCTCTTAAGAAGTATGTTAAAAACTCAAACTTAGAGGAGAAAAGTGCCAAACGTTCGCCCATATGATTCTCCAAAAGGAGTATCAATCTGCTGACCAGGCTTGGCTCGTCAACTAAAGACATTTCCAAAGTTCAATGACCTTTTGAGCTGAGGTTATCACAAGCTTCTTTTTTCCTCACTGGATAAAAGAAGACTGCAAGTATAGGCCATGATCACTGGCATATGAATTCTTCCCCAGCATCGAAGTTTCATCATAACAAAATGAAGCATTTGTAATGAGCAAGACCACAAACGCATGTCAAAGCTGGTGCCATTATATTATCAATGTAGGTTTCAGGCAACCTCTTGATTGGCCGTAATGCCATAACCTCGTGTGAAAATGAATATGTTTCTCTTCAACAAGAGCATAATAAGCAGGTACACTGACAGCTAGAAAAGTTTTGCAGCATGCTGGTCAAACAAACGCATTTATACAGAACATCTTGTGTCAAAGAAAGTCAGACTTGCATAGAGTTGTTGTTTTTGGGAGAGGCTTGCTTTCGTGTTTTGCTGTGTTTGTTTATTTTTGCTAAATATCTTACATTATATAATCCTGCCTTTTAAGTATAAGACATCGCATGTGAACACTTTTTGGTCAGCGCTTCTTTTCTAAGGAGAAGGCATTTTGTTTTATGTTATAAACAGACGTTCTGGGCGGTACTGCGGCATAGCCAGTATAACGCCCCTAGAAAGTCTGCTCTGGCGAAAACATTTTGTTGACCAGTTAAGTACATTTTCCTTTTGAGGCTGGGTAAACGGTATACAAAAATTACATCTCTTAGATGCATTGTTAGTTCATTAATGACAATGACATTCATCAATTCATCATTGATTTATCCATTTACTATATCTCTCGTACGGAATTGGCAAGTTTTTGTATCGTATCTGTACTATGTTGTATTTATGTGTTTTGTCATTCGTGTTTCTGTATTTGCAAAATATCAACGTATGTTTGATGATTTAAAAATAAAGTTCAAAGTTCCAGTTCATCTTGTTACTTATGTTGCTTCATTTGTATTATGCGCTTGGGATATGCTGTGCACCTTGTAATAATGAAAGTGTTACATTGAGTAAGCAAGTAACTAAGTATGTAAATAAATAAATTATCAATTATACTTCAATTAGGAAAACTACTGCTACACAGCAGAGGCACGGATGGGATGGAGCTTCATCTGTGATTAGTAGTAAAATAGTAAAATTTCCAATTGGTACCACCAATATGAAATGACCGTTTCTATAGTAAGACCACCAATTTAGAGTCACTTTCTATTTATTCTAAATTAAATCATACCCTTATAAAGACCGTTCCATATAAAGGCTACATTTTTATTGATAAATTTACGAAATGTATACATGAAGCAAAGCTCTCTTCATCTAATCCTATTTTTATCAGAACTCTAATATTTTGACATACATGGCCCAATGCATTAAGAGCCTTACGAAGGTCTTCTTCTAAAAGATGCAGTACAATTCCACTCAGCTGAAATGTTGAAACATTGTATTCAAGATGATGAAAGTATGTTACCTTTTATCTATCCAGGATGGCCGTGACACCCCCCCCCAAGCATTGATGCTATGGATGCTGCGTCCTTAATATTCCCCAGACTCTGGTGGGGTTTGGGGCGGGGTTGTTTGTTTGTTTTTCCTTTTGGGGTTTTTTTCTGTTTTTGGGTTTTGGGGGGTTTTTTTTTTGTTTTTTGTTTGTTTGGTTTTTTATGGTGGGCACCCGAGGAAGGCGCACCAAAAAACAACAACGGTCTAGGGGGATCCTATAGCGACATCCACGGAGGATTTATTTGTAAAATGGCGCAAGCTACTGAATATTGTAAAGGCAGATCCAGCATGGACGCCAGCGGGGCAGGGGAGCTGACATGGAGACAGGTGGATTTGGGGCCCATCCAGGCCCCAAACGGGGTCCGGTGAAGGGTCGGGGTGGGGGAGGCAAAGCCCTACCAAAGCATTGGGGTTTAAATCATGATAAGTGGCCTGAAGTAGATTTTTCTTGCATATCTGTGCAGATAACAAGGCCTGCAGAAAGTGATTAAAAACGTAAATTTACATTAAACAGTGTTTTGTAGACAGTATAAATACAGGTATTATATTGATAATATTTCTCAGTTAAGGGGACATTTCCTACAAGAGCTGAAAAGGAGAGATGCTCACAGGGATACAAATAAACAAAGCTAAGGAAATTGTATATCGCACTTCACTTTATTTGGCTATTACAATATGACTTTCGGGGGAACTTTTGCACCTCACCCAAAACAATAAAGTTATACGAATGAGATAAACGTTAGAACCTGTTTTGAAAGGCAACTTTAAACTTACTCCTGAGTTGGTGTCTTAAGATGCTGACCATTATTCATAACTTGACTAGCTATGCAGCATTGTTACCAAATAATGAAATGTCTTTCTTGGGTAAATATTCATAAAACTTGACCAACTAAATAGTTTACAAACAAACAAACAAACAAATCTATGTATTGGGTGAAAACATGGAGGTGCACCCCAACCATGGACCATTCATGCCCAAACTTATCACACTACACCTGCTGGAATGAAAAATCAGGAACGTTACACGTAATAAACACATAAATCTTTCCTGGCTACAAAACCATAGCCACATGTATTTACAGGGTCACCTAAACCTATCACAACTTAAATGCACCCGTAAATTAGTTTGACCACTGGTTTGAATCTCAAGTTTTGGCAACACTTACCAGAAATACGGGGTGCAGAGTGTGCTGACCACATGTCAGGGTTGTCAGGGTGTTAGTTAAAATTATATGAGTTGAACTGAACTTTATTTTCAAACAACAAATACAAAGTCATGCGACAATACAGGAAATGAGGGGTCCCAGAGGAATAAAAAAACCCAAGCTGGGCACCTGTAATGTGTCTGAGACTGCTTCAGTGAGATACAGGAAAAAATTATGAAAAAAGAAAAGTAAATGAAATTACAACGTACATTGATATTCTTGTGCTGAAACAAAATTGGTGCAATGAATCTTGAACATGATAACATAAAGATAATGACATTGGACAAAGAAAGTAGCTAGCTCTATAAATAAATAGATAAATTACCAGGACCTGATGAAATTGGCCCGAAACTGATTAAAATGATAGTTGATTCAATAACGCAATCACTAACCACAGTCTTAATGATTCATTTAATAGTTCAATTTATCCAGACCATTTAAGCCCGAAAAAGTAGTCTGTTCCTCTTCACAAAAATGTGACAAAATGTGTTTATCTAACTACAGACCAATAAGTCTTCTGGCTGTTTCAGCAAACTGCTGAAAAATCCATGCATAAAAACTATACTGCTTCATTACTAAACATAATTCCTCATACAAATGCCAGTTTAGTTTTCAACATATATTTTGGAAACCATATGAACAATGTCTGATTAATAGCGTCAATGAGTCACCCATTGATGTTAACACACGCACATGTTAGTCACAGACGTGCTAGAGCTACCCTCCCCCACTTCACAGGGGCCTCTAAAAACAAGTTCAGTATCAACAGGTCAATCACTGGGTACCAACCTGCATCCCACTTGGGATATGCATTGGGGCATCAGCAGCGAAGGAGGAAAGTGACCTAACAGCATCAGTCAACACCTTGTTCCAGGTTTGCTCTGGTGAACCACTTCTGTCATTTCTCCTGCAAACAAGCTGCTGAAGAAGAACGGTCCCCTTCTTTTTCTGCTGCCAAAGATCTGGTTAGACAACCTCGAACCCTGGAGGTATGAATTTCTGCATAAGAAACCCAGGTTCGCCTTGAGGGTACAGGCCATCCTAACCTGGTGGTCAATCACTCACAATAACAAAGGTGCAAGAAATGATGCCTGGTAAATCTAGTCCCGCATTGCCTCAGTGACCTGAGCAGAGTACTGGAAGTCCTCCAGGCGAGACCTCAAGGTCACCAAAAGAGATATCAGAATAAGATGTTGCAACCACAGCGCCCCTGGCATTTTCTTTGAGTCTCTTGTATGCCTCTGCTGACAAAGAGAAGGACCAGCTGCCGAGCATCAAATTCCATCCAATCCAAATCCACTGGTAGAGAATGGGATGGAAATATTTGTTCCATGCAGAGTACCTCCTCCCCTGAACATCTAGCCGGGGCAGGAGTCACCCTTGACAAAGAAAGTCAGCAGTTGTGGTGTCCATTGCAGCTTGAGTGCCTAGTATCTTGGGTGTTAGCTGGTCATGAAACTCAGCTACAAATGGCAAGACATGAATGGGGGTGCTATGACATGTATCCTCTAGGGAAAAGCCACAGCAGAACATTGCAACAGCACTGCACTTCTATTCTACTGGGGGGAAGAACTACCTCATCACCCACCAGGCTCTGATTAAGGGCTTTGAGGTGATTAAATCACTGGGATGGAGCTGGGGCGGTATCCATGGGGGCAGAAACAACCTCTGCATGCACCACAGAAGCCACAGAGCTCAACTGCACACAGTGACAATTAAGAAATGAGGGCCAGCTGGAAGCCAATGGTCTGGACCCTGTGATGGACACATCTGAAAGCAGGAGGTCATCTTCCTCATTGATGCCAATTTATGAAGACTCAGCAACCCCAACAGGGGCACAGATGCCTAAAGCCTCATTAAACAGAAGTTTGTCGCAAGGACACTGGGGCAGACACTTGTGACAGGAGCAGGCCTTCTGTCACCATGCCCTGCAATGGGGTAGTAACAACTTGTGTGGAAATTGTTGCCAACTCCGTCATGGACTCCATCTGCTTTTCCCTAGTGAAGGGAGTGAATGGGACTACCGAGGGACTCAATATGTTAGTAACAACTGCCACTGACTTGGAAGTCTCCTGGCCTGAGGCTGGAGTAAGCTCCACAGCTGCAGCTGACATGAAAGTCTGCTGGCAGGAGGAAGCCTGCTGCAGCTGCGAGAGCTCCTGAGCCTGAGGGCCAAGTGAAAGTCTGTCCAAATGCAGCAAAAGTGTCAGCAGGGGCAGATGAAGACAAAGTCTCCTCCTGCAACTGCTGCTCCTGGAGGAACTCAAGCTCTGCTTGTCTCTCAAAAGAAGGCGGCAGGGTACCTAGCTGAAACTCAGGTTGTAGCAGAACTGCTAGCAGTTCAGTCTGGGACAGACCAAAAGAAGCAGCCTGTGGAGCCGACACATGGGCTGGAGGCGCAAGAGATGGCACTTAAATCATAGAGGGGGCCACCAACGCAGGATCTGAATGCTCACTACATGTAGAAGATGCCACCACAGAATTGGGTTCATTCTTCTGTGCTCTGACATGCCTGGACTTTGGACCCAAAGCTTTTGGACCCAGGAGCTCAGGAAGTTGGTGTGGGCTTCGGTATTCTGGAACATCTCCACTTTCAACTCAAGTGCTTGGGGAACAGGTCAGAGTTCGAGAGGAGAACCTGCAGGTTTGCGTCCTGCCTTCACTGATTTGCATAGTTTGGACTCTGAGCATTTGGACCAAGGGGACAAAGATCTCAGGAGATCCAACTTGCGCTTAGCCTGTCTCATCAGAGAGGAACAGGTAGGCGGAGAGGGCAACCAGTGCTCTGAGCATTGCAAGATGCATCTGTTTGTTCCTAGCCATAGCCTTCAAGGAAAGGACAGCCCTTGGGTCATTGGTTAAAGGAATGCAGGTAATTTAATAAAGGTTTAGCTTGGTGCTCTGGATCACTCCTTATTTGCGAATTCATCGCCTCCTCTCTTTATTTGTTGCACATTACAGGTGCAGAGACAGCAGCCACCTGAGCTTGTGAGCTAGCTTTGTGGGTTACTCTACGCTTCTCTAGTAGAGTCACCAGAGAAGACTTGAAGTAGTCAGAACCCATAGCCTCTTGTTTGGCTGCAAGAACTTGCCGCCTACTTCTAGCCTTGTTGCTCTTTCTCCAGGCCTGCTATCCAGACTGACTGACCTTCAGTTAGCACAATTATTCCCAACTATTGTGGTGATTAAATATCTCATAAAAACTGCAATCCAAGACAGTGTATGGTACATGGACAAAGGTTTTGAGTGCCCACAAGTGTCAATTAATAGGATTTATGCTATTGTAGTCAATTATCAAATCAGCTAATTTGTGCAGACTTTGGTGGAGTGGTCTTGAAAATTTCATCTCTTCATGGGAGATAATGCATGCATATTGAAGTCATCCATTGAACAACTTGTCAGTCTGGTAAGATTGTGAGCTGTTGAAGAGCTTCAAGACTGCACTTGACATAGCAGTACAATCAGTTTATAACTCATTTTCATTATCCATAATTTGTCACGTTTTGACATGCTGAGTACTCTTTCCTCTTAATCTGTCATTTAAGGCATACAATCATCTGAAGTTTAATTTGGGTGAACAGAACATTTGCATGCAAAACCATAGACTTGAAGCGCCTGTTGGAAATATATCATTAGCAACAGGCCAATTTTAGACTTTCAGAAGATATATTTAGCCAATAATGATAGTAACACTTTTTGGAAAAGGATTTGTTAAGATATAAAATAAATTTAACAAGTATGGTAACAATACATTTGAAATATGTTTATTCAAAATATACAATTAATTGTTTTGCTACATTTAATACAAAGAATGGAACAGTGTCTCTATTTCAACTGTGTAGGATTGCAATTTTGGCATTCTATGATTTATTACAACAGATCTCCATCTGCCACAGTTTTATCTATTCTTATAGGCTGTGAAGAAGATAAATTCTCGAATCCAAACGTATATCAGGTAGTAAAAATGCAAAGATATTGATAAAATATAAAGTAAAAACTAACATATTATGATTGTACCTTGAAATTAAGATGATATAGTTTCAAATTTATTATTCAAGCACACACAAAAATAGAATCGGAGCCTGAACACAATTCACACGAAGCAAAATATGTTTGAGTTATATTTAAATAAACAGATAAAATGTAACCTTGTAAGCTAAAAGAATGTTATGTTAAAAAAAGTTTCTTTCTGGTTCAGTTACCTATAAAATATCTGCCATAATACTCAAACCATTTTGGCTGGTTTACCAAGTGCAATTTAGATTTTGTGGGTTTTGCTTGTTCACAATTTTATTGCTTTGTTCACCATTTTATCTTGGGATATGATATGAGATGTAAAAGCTTTTGTTTAATAAAATAACATTATTTGATTCCATGATTATTCGTATTTACCCTGACATGAAAATATGATATTATAATTTCCTTACACATGCTCTATGACAAAATGTAAACACTCTTCAAGATGCTCGCGATGTTTATCAACTTAAAAGCTAATTGCAAGCAAGAAACTGCTGACTTTCAAACATGTTACTGTCCTTTTGTAGACAAATATTGACAAAGTCAAAGTTGATAAAAAAAATAAGCATTTTATGAATGGAAATTTACCCAAAAATATAGCATGATGTTAAAACCCAACTCTGTCAGTCATTGCAACATTGATGAAAGATAATCCAATCACGCTCATAATATAACATATCTTGATTCATACTGCAATATGTGCAAAGTGTCAAGCGTGCAACAACAGAAGTCTTTAGCAGCAATTTACCAGGTCAATTGCAGACATTAAATTATTTTAACTTTGTTGAATCATTCACTTATGAAGGTTGCCTTTATAATGCAAGAACCCCACCAGGTGATACTCTTGGAAAGTAATATTTAATATTAAGTAATACCATTATAGCCGTCAAGTATCCATTGCAGAAGACGCTTATTCAACTATCAATTCTAATACAGAGACATTGGAGACCAAAACCAAGGCACAGATTATGTATTGTCCTCCTCCCATACACAGTCTGGCAACCTAAAAACGACCCATATGCAAATAAGTCTTTAAGTCTATATGCTTATAAATATGCGATGTTCCCATGTGCTGACTTTCAACATTAAAAACTAGCCAACATGCAAATAACCAAATTTTCAGGTATATTTATCTTACAGATAATATGATAATAATTGAATGTCTATTTGCTCACAACATATGAGATGTTCCCATCTGATGACCTCTTCTTGGTTACTGCCAGATGCCTCCCATCTTTAGATATAAAGTACACCTCCTGCAACGCCAAATGTAAAAACAATGAAATTGAATTTCAAGCCTTAGCAAGTTAATACTCCAGATTTGTATTCTGATGAAACTATTAAACAAAATAAAATAAATTTGAGACATAATCTGCAGGTACTCTTATGTTTACTTATAAACCTTTTTTGTTTGGAACTTTTTATATTTGACGACTTCATTGAATGTATGATCGGAATAAGAAAGTAGGAGTGCTAATAGAAGGGGTGCTAATAACTGTAATACTGTAATCATCATATACCCAATATAATGTTTGTAATCACAAGACAGTCGATCTATAAACATTGTCGACAATTAGTGTGTAACAACGTTTGTGACTAGTTATTTGACATGGAACACAATTTGTGAAAAACACTTCCAACCGCAAATAGCACATACAATCTTTTGGAGCATACTCACACCTTCACTTTCGGGTAAGTGTTTCCGATGGGTCTTTCCTTTTGTTGTTACATAGACAGGCACATCTGCAAAACGTTTTCGTTGTGCATCGTGCAGTCCAATTGTGTAGTCCTTGCCGAAAGCATTCACTACATAAGCTTCCCCACTGTCCCTAGAGGTACTGTGCTTATGAATTGCAACCATCTCTGTTATACAGAAACAACAATTCAATACATGTTTCAATGGGTGTTGCCTTTGTCCATCTTGTCAACCAATTTTGTTATGTTAAATCTAAGGCAATTTTGATATAAAATTAAGTCCTTTTATGTGTTTAACAATTGGTGTGAAAAGATTGATTTTTTTTTTGATTAAGAATGAAGGAACCATACTTGCAGACACTTTTAAAGAAAGCATTCATCACATTTTGAAAAAAACAATGTAAAATATATATATAAATATATATATATATATATATATATATATATATATATATATATATATATATATATATATATGTATATATGATTTTATTACTTGTAATGAAACTGTTTTTTTTAATTTCCATTTGCAAAGAATTAAACATAAAATTTGAAAATCAATCCCTCCTATTTCATCATTTTGAAGCTATGTTCTTATCTGAAGCAACCGTATCTTTTCTTGAAATTTGTGTGAAACCTGCTTGGTGACTTGCAGCTTTCTTTATTATTTGACATGGCAGTGCAAATGATGTATCTAGTGTAAGTTATCTAAAGTTAATAAAAATGACTTTTAAATGACTTACCTGTGTGAATACCTTGGCGCTTGCTGAGTGTCTGGACAGCTGACAACAGTGACAAGAGAACGAGACAAGGAAGGGAAAAGCAGGTTTTGTAAACCAGCATGGTGACACAAGCAACAGGCCCTAAGTTCTTCTGTCAGTCGCAGGACAGCAAAGGGACCAGATGCTGAATGCATGCTATTGTTAGCAACTGTTTAAATATGGCATTGGCTTGCTAATTGTTTGACAAGCCTGGACTTCACCAATCAGTGGAAAGGCAAAGGGAAAACCTTGAACAGTTGGGAAATTAGGAACTGTGTGATTATTGATTACCATATCAGTATGCACTGCTGAAATATTGTTTTTTGCCCACAGATTGTGTCTGCTTTACCAGCCATTGGGGTATTTGTCAAAACCGCATCTAATTGGGCCACCAAAAAGTAAAAGAAGGGATAATTATGCTTATGCTTGTCATTGATGATGGCGCCAGTTACAGGACGGCATCTCGACATGTGCAAATAAACAGGTACTTATGGCCGTCACAGGTCACTTGAAGATGTTTCAACAGGGGTACCATAAATTTATATGATGGGAATTATTAATTTACAGGGTGCAAAGTGGTCCCATTTTGGCAAACTGTGATTTCAAAACTTCACAGAGTGCCATATCGACAGCAACATAAGAACATTTTGTCCAATGAATCCGTGGCCTTATTGAAGTGAAATACATTCAAACTGGCACAATTGATAGTGTATCACTAATTCAATTATCAAATAAGGTAAGCATGTTTGATGGTCTGATGAACCATACATTTGAACAGAGAAGGACACAAGCGAGGATATTACTGCTTGGTATAACTTTATCATCTATGCTCAACATGCACAAAGCACGGCTTCCAAGTTGCCTTTCTATGTTCCCTCAGTAAAGGTGCTATGAGTTGAACTAAAGATATAATGACTGCCCCCTAGAAATAGGTTGTAACTGGTATCTGGCCAGACAAAAGTGACAACTGAACCATTCCAGACTAGAACATCATGGCCAACATCTTGTAGGTATTAAGTGATACCTGAAGAAAACTATAACCAAAGCTAGTTGTCTGCTCATTATATTCCTCAGAAAACATAACATGGTGTAAGGAAAGTGAACCTGCTCAAGACTGGACAAGCATGAAGCCACCCCAAATAAATGCTGAACAAAGAAAGTCTGTGCAAACACGTGAGTAAACAGAAATAGGTCATCACAACCAGTTAAAATGCAGACCCCAAGCCTTTGACATTTGAAGGCAATGTAGCTGATGTCTTTAAAAAGTTTAGACAGAGATATGAAAATTACAGACTCGATTCATGGGCACATGCAAAAGAAAACCAAGTGCAAGTAGCAAAGCAGTCATTAATGGGATCAAATCTCCATATGCCTGCTACAGAACAGCAGACATCTTTTTTATAATGGCCCTCACTATTCTTTGGAGACATTTAAAATGTTTCCATAAGACTGGGATTTTTAGCATAAAACATCCAGCCCATATTTTCCAAGTTCAAATGGAGTAGGTGAATCAGCAGTAAATAGAGTGAAAATAATGATTCAGAAATGCAATGCACTGACAAAAAGAGTGACATGCTTTGCAAGCCAATCCAGCTGCTCCACTATCCTGTGGAAAATCCCCAGCACAGCTGTTGATGCAGAGAAGCATAAAAAAATCCTTACCAATATACCACACTTTGCTAAAAACTCCGTCAGATCCTGAGATTGTGGAGAAAGAAATTAACCAATAAACAGTGCAAAAGGTCAGGTGTGACCAAAGATCACAAGAACTGGATACAATGGAAACTGGTGACCAAGCATGTCTCTTCAACCACATGACTCACTTGTGGGGCATACCAGCTGCATGGTGAAAGAACTTTCACCAAGATCATACCTGGTGTGAACAGATGATGGAGTGCAATATCCAAGAAATAGGAAACACATCAAATGAGACCCCAGCTCTCAATATGTTGAGATCAAAGCACCCAGATCCCAAATTCACATCTACTTTGCACATGATAGTACCATACCAACAACTTTGCTTGTACCATAACCAGCACATGCAGTAGCCCTACCACCACCTGAACCTGCAGGTGCCAACACAGCACCTACACAGACACCAACCGTGCCAAGAAGATCAACATGCATCTCAAAACCACCTGAGAGACTGACAGAGGTAAAGTAGGCAGAGAATGGGGAAACTGACGGGTAAAGAGTCAGTACTAAACTGACGTCCTAGTACCTCTCCTTAAAAGATAAGTTTTTGTCAATTAGTTAATTTCTGATATTGCCATATAAACATTTAAATATTGGATCTGAACAGGATTAATGTTATCCATGAATATCTAAATCAAAGATGTCAATACAAAAACTTGACATTGACAGCCTCCAGACATTAATGAAAGCCACTTATCATATAATATTTTATATACTAGTCAGAAAATAATTCATATATTCAATTGTTTAAATAGAGTTGAGTATGACAACATTTTAACTTCGACTCTAAACAGTGAGTGTTTTGAAACCAACCTATTGTCACATCATCGTGGACTACAAGACCAGACAAACAGTACCAAAACACTTGCCTGAAGAACATGTTTCAATATGGACAATAGTAATTCCATATGTATATAGGTTAGACAGGGACAGGTTAGCTTATGGAGAGTAAAGAGTTCGGACTGCAGAATAGGATATTGACTACTAGGAAGTGGTTCTGGGCAAAAACACACAAATACAAGACAGGGAGATGTGCTGTGAGCTGAACTAAAGATATAATGACTGCTCTCTAAACTTAGGTTGTAACTCGTATCTAGCCAGACGGGGGGGAGGGGGGGACTGCACCATTCGGGACTAGAACATCATGGCCAACACCTTGTAGCTGTATCCTAATACATGAAGAAAACTATTACCAAATCTAGTTGTCTGCTCATTATATGTTACTTGCATAACATAACTTGGCATAACTTTATCATCTGTGCTCTACATGCAGAAAGCGTGACTTTCCAGTTGCCTTTCTATGTACCCTCACAAGTGACACAAACATCAGAAGAAAACAAAAGCTCGTTATCGACATATGGACATTTGGTGCAAAATAAATAAGGGATAGGCATTTCAGTCATTGCACTTTAATTGAGCAGCATGAGGGTTTCCAAGGAGTTGTGACACGTGAACACATGTTGCTACCATAGAGTGGTAGCTCCGTGTTACAACCCACCAAGCTGTTAATTGCCTGTTGGTTGTGATTATCGTTTACAGACGTGAATATAAAATCTGGATGTCTCTGCATGAATAGACGTTCAACACAAAGAAAATGAAGTAAATATCGTTGCATTACCTTTCTTTGTAGTTATACAGTTATGAAGGAACTAGATATATCACTAGTTGGTGCGCATTATGTCCATATAATTGTGTGTGCCCTGCATGATTGATAGAACAAGCTTGCATGAGCTCCTCTGTAAACGGTTCTTCAAAAGCATCCAGTCCCACGCCACTTCTCTTTGACATCAAGTCAGAACAAAATGACTTTTTTCATCATAATACTCAAATCATGCTCGATATTGATAAACGTTCTGCTTAAATATCAAATTTACAAAAAAGCACTTATTGCAAAGCAAACTACTTTTTCAATTGAATACAATGCTTCTGCAACACTGAAATTATGCATGTATTACTGATTATACACAGGTTCTTGAGGTCTATTCAAATAATGAATATCAATCACCCAGGGTCAGTCAGTAGCAGGCAATAGCACTGGTCAACAGGTATCAAGTGACCTTCCCTGACCACAGTGTTGGTCAGGTGACCTTGCTTCACCTTTGCAGCCCTCTACCTCTTGTGTTTTAGCTCATGCCATTCAACAGTGATTTTGGTCCTTGATGCTCTCGGTTTGAAAAATTATGGAAAATCAACTATCAATATCTTGGAAAAAAATTCAGTCTGTCATGCTAACGCAAGCAGCATTATAAATTCTAGTATTTTACCATCCAATCGTACATCTGATCATGCTGTTATTTTTTGCTCGTTCTCCTCAAGGTGCTGAAAGAGATACGGGTCTAGCAGTCTTTGTTCCATTGATGATGCAGTATCTTCCTGGTCTCATCTGTTTCTTGGCATTTTTAAACGATTTATTCCAACACGAGATATAACAATTCGGCCTAAAGATAAACCATGGATAAATACCTATATGAAGAGCCTCATGGTACACTGGAACCATGCCTGGAGCAGGAAACAGACTCGCCTGTCAGCTTAGACCCTACACCTTTCCCATATCCACAAAGATTTAATGATCCTACCAGTTTTATAAAAAGAAGCATAACCTCACCGCAAACGCTAAAAAGGCTATTCATTCCTTTTGAAAAACTTTGTTGTGATCTTGGCTCTAAAGATATTAGTCCACAAAAATTGGGAAGCATTAGTAAATCCATCCTTGCCAATAAACTCCTTAAATCAATTCCAATGATTGTTGACAACGGTAAGATTATATCAAGTAACATCAAAAAGTGTAGACCTTCAATACATATTTTGCCAACTAATGCAAACTCCCACAACAAGATAAACCCCCTACTTATCCCCACTTTCTTCTATAGGACTGATGCTTGCCTGAACATGTTTCAAATAGACAATGGTCAGGTTTAAAAAGTCCTACACTCTTAAAACTAGTTCTGCCTGTGGGCCTGACAATATGGGAAACATCCTCTTAAAAATACTGCTTTTGGAATCTGTAGCCCTCTGACTAATGTCTTTAACTACTCCGAACAGCATACCTACTTCCTACCTCCCTGGAAAAGATCTAGCGTCTGTCCAGTTTTTATGAAGAATAAACAACATAAGGAAAACGGCCGATCTATCCCCTTGCTTTGCTACGTTTCAAAAGTTTTGAACGCCTTCTATATCAAGTCTTTTATGAGTACCAAATGACAAATAACTTCCTTACCACGAAACACTCTGGATTGAAAGCAAACGACTCTAATACAAATCAGTTCGTCTCTACCCTTCATGACATTTATAACGAACTCGAACTGAGCAAAGAAGCAAGGATGGTTTTCCTCGACATATCAAAAGCATTTGACCATTTATGGTAACATCATCTCTTTTCAAGCTGAAACATCTTGGCTACACAGATCTTATCTTACATTTCATCAGCAGTTACCTATCAGATCGTTTGCAACGCACCACCATCTGTTGTTAAACTTCCTCTTGGCTACGTATTGAAGATGGTGTACCACAAGGCTCCATTCTGGGCCCTCTGCTCTTTCTTGTCTTATAAATGACATCACGGATGGCATAGTTTGTGATATCAAACTATTTGCTGACGACACCAGTATTATTGAAATTGTCTATAATCCTAAAACTCCAGCTGAAAAAATCAATACCAACCTCGGCAGGACCCATACCTGTGCCCAACTTTGTCGAGTTACTTTCAATGCAATCAAATCCTTATTTACAATTTTTTCTCCGAAAAAGACAAACCTGTTCATCCACCTCTCTTTATGGGCAGCACAGCTATACCAGAAAACAAACGAACATGTACACCTAGTGATTACACTTACATAATCTGTCATGGCAGTCCCATATTACTCGTATAATATTTACACTTTGAGACAGGATCACAACAAAACTTTATGCATAAAAAGCTTGAAATCAACGGTCATATAAAGACAATAGTATAACTTAGGTAGCCATTTTTTTCCATTAAAAGGAATGTTTTTATGTTATTGAATTTTTGAGCGTCAGCAATTCACATTGATAACTTTTTTCCATTTTGGAGCTCAAAAAGTAGCATTTGAAATTAGAATATTGCCATACAAAAAATGGCTACCCAAGTAATACTCTTGTCTTTACATAGCCGTTAATTTCACAAAGATTAATCCATCCGGTTTTGAGTGAGGCTTTCTCAAACCTACCAAGCCTTGTAAAAAGTTGTTTCTGCAATATTTACTGCCAAAGATAACCAAGGAGATTTGCTGACTTTAATTGTTCAGAAATGAAATCTACTCAGGCCATTAGGAGGAGTGATTAATACTAATCCTTTAAACTCTGTCATGACTTTGTCGCACACACTTACAAACAATACAGTGGTTCTGATCAGTCGCCTGTGAAATAATCCACTCCCTTATAAAAAACACACACACATCCAGTGAGGTTTGGACTCTGAATGGTTATCTAAACATCACCATTTGTGACCACATATAATAGCCAATTGACTGATTGACTCCATAAAGCTTTTGCTGACAGAGTGACACTTCTCATCTTAAGGTTTTGCATAGAAGTAAACATGTTACAGTGAAAGTATTTGGCATGGATAAAGATTAGCACTTCATTATCCCAAAAGTAACAAAAGCTCAATTTCACTGATTTGAAGGTCTAGGGTAAGCCCCGGCATCTTATGCAAAGAAATGCTGACTAAAGCCCCGATGATAATATGAAAAGTATTGATGCTGTGCAAAATTATATTGCATTATCAAGATTTAAATTCTAAGCTATTTATTTTTTGTGTCATAAGCACGTATCCTAGACTGTTTCCTTGCTATGTCTCTCTTATCAATTCTGCTGTTTACTTCTGTATACAATATATGCGTCTTGCTCGTCTGAAGAGCCTCCAGATTAGTCTACGTACTACATGGGCAATTCAGTTTAAATAAATATGTTTAAATCAAATCAATTTGTTTAGGCGTAATATGACTCCATGCATCTTTTCCCCATTTACAGTTTTAAATTTTATTTCTTGTCAAAAATGTTGTTTAAACCAAGTATATTTTACCATCCTCTTCTACATGCACTGGCTGATATTACCATGGCCAACAATTTTTACTACGGTGTCTTTGTGGGCAAAGATGTATGACACTGGACATTCGTGGAGATTTTTTATTTTCATTTCTTTTTTAATCAAAGAGTGCCAATTTGACCTAGTAAACAACAAAGTATCGGGAACTGTTTTTCGTGTGTAGTCACGATCAATTGCCACTTTTGAAAGAGGTAAAAGAGGTCCTAAGCAACATCAGTGCGCCGAGTCTCCGGGGTTTCCGGCATGATGGCCGCTGTCATTCCTATGACTTGCCTAGCATTATATACTGGGTAAACCTAAACATCATTAGTTATGATAAAACAAAGTAGGCCTAGAATTATACTTTAACTCTGGTAGGATTGTAGTATACTTATTACTGGCGGAACCACAAATTAACCTCAAGCCCATGACCTTAGTGGCGGTTTGGTTTTGGACTGGAGCTCAATCTGTGGTCCTGCCGGCAAGAACGGCTACCTTGTACGGAAGCTCATTAATTCCGAAACCTATTTTTTTTTTTTTTTTTTTTTTTTTTTTTTTGTTGGTTGGTTGTTGTTGTTGTTGTTATAACCACATTTGTTCTTATTTGACGAGAAAATAATCTTGTTATCTCAACTTTTTTCTTGTTATAACAAGAAAAAATTTTTTTTTTCATTCTTATAACAAGAAAAACACTTATTTCAACTTTTTATGGGTCCGTCCTAAGGGGGGACCCTTTATGTTTTCTGGTTGTCCGTCCGTCCGGATGTGCACATTCTCGAAGCCGTGATAACTACGGAATGCCTTCATGTATCTTGCTCAAATTTTTCAATATGCTTATCTTACCCGGCAAAATGAACTGATTAGATTTTGTTGTCACCATGACCTAATTTGAGCAAATGGCAGCCTAATTACATGGCGGACCCTGCAGTCAACGCTCTGCGTTGAAGGTATGTGTAGTTTTCTTGATATAGCTATAACACGAAAAAAATAATCTTATTGCATTCTTTATCTTGTTATAACAAGACAAATCTTGTTATTTCAACTTTTTTTCTTGTCATGACACAACAAAATCTTGTTATTTCAACTTTTTATCTTGATATTACTACTTTTTTTCTTGTTTCAATTTTTATCTTTTTATAACGAGAAAACAATGTATTTTCAACTCAAATTCTTCATATGAAATGTTTCATCAGTTATATGTCCCCACCAATGGGGGGCATATAGATTTGCCTTTGTCCGTCCCTCCTTCCGCCCAATATTAAAATTTTGTCGCACGTATCTAAAAATTTATTTGAGGTACAACTATGAAACTTTACAGGAACATTTATCATTATATGGAGGAATGCACCTCGGGTTTTGTTTGTCTCTAGGATTAATCACTAATGTCTCTTGGATTAATTACTCTGTTTATTAATCATTAATTACTTAGGGAAATGTTGATTCGACGTTAGACTTGTAAAATTTGTGTCGCATATCCCATAAAGTATTTGAGGTACCCCTATGAAACTTGGTGGGAACATTAATCAAAATATGAAGATGTCCTCCTGGGGTTTTGTTTGTCTCTTTAATTAATTATCCTCTGATAATCAATCATTAATTAGTGAAAATGTTGATTCGACATTTGACTTGTCAGATTTGTGTGGCGCATCACAACAGCAATTAAAATTAAAATTTTCACGACTGAATCTGCAGATGTTATTATATTCAACTCAATTGCTGTGGTCATTCAATGTGAAAACTGCTTCAAATGTCTTGGTTCTGTGCCCCCTTGGCCACAAAGAGTTTAATCAACGACAAGAAACCTCCACTTGTCGGACGTAGGAAAATCAATATTTTGACTTGAAGGTCTCCAATAAATGCCTCTTCGGTGCATGGTGTGTCGGTGCGAAACCTTGGGCACGCAAGATCTGAAGTAAAGACGGAAGGACTTTTGATTCGGATAATTCAAATGAACATGGTCTTCTAATGTTGAAATTAATGTCTCTGTGTTGACCAACGGGAAAGCAATAGCTATTATGGAAAATGACATGAATGGGTATAAACAAGGAGATAGGGGCATAATAATGTGTTCGAATCATTACCAAGAAAATGGGCCAGAACCTTGGAAATTTTCTCTATCGACGATCTGAGTGGTAGAGCAACATAAGCTCTGTCTTCGAGTCGCTAATGTCATTTCAACTTCATTCGTCGCCTGTTCGAAAAATGTCAGGTCGACGTGGCGCAACAGCAATATACCAGGGATGATACGAATTCCTATAAACCACATACAAACTTCCTTGCATTGAATTACCACAGTGCAATGCAGTGGAAAGTAGGATGGTCCAAGCGTCACAGTGGTGCCGCAACACACAAAGTTGGAAATAAGTTCAACGTGGGTCATGCACTGTTTACAGTGGATCGCAACGAGTCCCAGCATTCGTTCGAACGACTTTTGGAAGGTGGGGGTGCGCGTGGAAATGAAGATGGTGATGGGGTGGGGCAGATTGCCACAAAATGCCTCTATCACGCTTCCGCTGAATTAATGACAGTGTGCGGGACTGAAACCGTTGAAGCACCCCTTTCACTGCATTGTCCGTAATCACTTTCTTGTCCCGTTGAAGGAGTCAAATCACTGTGGGGTTTTGCAAACTGGAAGAACAAAGATCCAAATAAGCTCTTGGGAATTAATGTATTGAAATTCATCTCAACATGATTCATTATTTCCGAACATAAAATATATATTTTCGACATTTCCTTAATGCTGGTGGATTTAAGTCCCCGATTCTGGAAATAAATGCCGACTCAGTAAATATACTGCATTACCGTGTTGATAAACTTTATTTTTCCCTGCATCCTTATGTTAACAAGACCAAAATAGTTTAGGTGAGACACAAATATCAACACAATATGAGAAACATGTACATCGAGACTGCAATAATAGGGAAGTAGTGTTCCAGACTTGTACATACGGCATTTGGTAACCACTGCCAACTGGCGTTCCTTGTTTGGCGAAATCTACATCCTATGCAGCAGAGGACAATCATGAGAGACACCGACACGAGAAACAACACGCTGGTAATGACGGACACAGGAATGAGAATCTCCTCGCACCATGTCAAAGCACTTGTTGAGACCCCTGTCACGTGACGATGACCAGCAAAAAAAGTGCATACGTGACTTCAGTTTAATCTCGCACACGCTTCTATAAGAATGGCGATACTTCTTTGAGAACATAAGTACGTAGTCTTACGTAAGGTAAGCTTACTTTTTGTTTTATCATTCTTCAGCATGCTCAATTATTCTGCATTTTAATTCAAGATAGCTCTGCTTCCTGGGGGGGGGGCATATATTTGCTTCCTGATATAGAGAGATGATGGCATGTCCGAAGTTTTGCATCTGTTTCGACTACATTAGAAACAAATAATTCAATGAAAATAATTATGTGTTACCAATCATGACAACAACCTGTGGTAACGTGAGTGTAAGTCGCATTACATAACCCCTTACGAAGCAAGCAAAAAGAAGAACTGATTACGGACGAAAACTGAAGACTATATCTTCAAAACAAATGTACTGAATTGATTTGTTGCGTATGCACATGGTCCCTCCTTTAAATATTACCTTACCAAAATATATATACATGAGACAATGTTGTGAATGTCTCTCACCTGGTGTTCGAAACTCAATGGGTGAGGAGATGAAAGATCCGTGTCCGACAAAAATGACCTTAATCTGCACAAAATATGTGGATGAAACTTGCAAATGTGGCAGCTGATACCATGTGGCAAAGTTTTGAAGTGGCGGGGACTCTTTCATATCGCCTTGCGACTTTTGCTTGTACATAACGTAAATTGTCTTTGCGTATTGTTCCACTGGCGGTGCAAGTTCCCAGAAAATATTTGCTGATGATTGCTTAACGTCTTTGATTATGACGGAGAGCAAAACCTTTCTGGGTGCTGTTTATAAAAAATATAATAATGTAACCTGATTTTTTTTTTGAAATCTTTCAAACTGAACAAAATTTAAATATCCTGGTTAATTGCTTGATTTCACTCATTGAATATGATACTTGACTGCTGCACGAACTATACGACGAACTTAAAATGACAGGATGAGCAGTACAAAGAAGCGCATATTGTACGGATGGTGACTGGTATCATAGTTAAATGTTTTGAAATCGCAGAGGAAACATACAAAAAAATCCCCATCACGACCGACGCTTCCATTAACATGGTATGATATTCACATGTACGAGCTTAGATCTGGGTCAAATCTTTGCTCTTATTCGCATGTGCCCGTACCAATTTCCCTCTAATCTGAATATAGTGTAATTGGCGAGCGCACATTTGAACACTCAGATTACAACAACCAAAAGGTCAAGAAGATAGTACGAAGGTCCATGAGAAGCCATGAAGCAACCACTCTGGTCAAAGAAGAATCTGAGTCGGCTCTTACAGTTTACCGCGGTATTGGCCAAATTTGTCTTTATATCGAAACGAGCCAAATTTGCTCTCTAACAACATGATAATATAAACTCCAATATAAACCCTTTATTGAAATGCAGCTGTTACATACCGAGATTCTTTTTGGTTCGGAAGGTGCTAGCACCCTTGAAGGCCTGGAAGTTGGTCTTAACTTTGGTCATTGCCTCAATGGTGACAACATACTCCGTGTCAGGGTAGAGCTTGTCCAGGTTAATGGATGTTTTTAACGAATGTAACAACTCTGTTTTTGGCCATCTCACAGACCTATTTAAAGATTTGGTGTCAGCTGGTTGGTATGACAGTTTGAATCCAGTGAGTAGGCTCACGTAGGCCTCGCCTGGCCTAGACCAGGACACAACTGCTGACGTAACATCAATTTCATGCGTAGTTATATTTATGCACAAAGCATGAAAATCCATATCACCTTCATATATATGACTTACATCCACTGAAAAGAAAAAGAAAAATTTTCTTTCGTCTTTGTAGCCCAAAAGTGTACCATATTTTTCTTTCCGTTCACCATGTCATCTGATATGAGTCTGTTGGTCAATACATTGACAAATCACCCACGTACATCCATACATCGACGAATTATATATGTGTGTCCACACATTAACGGATCATCCATGTAGGAATCATCTACGTACGTCGGTATATTGACGAAGTATCTACATTTCCATACATTTACGAATCATATGCGTGCATTCATGCATTGACAAATCTTGGGTAACTATACAAACAGGAGCAACAGTGCCGCATCTTCTCTGTTATTCTGAACCAAAATAAATGAATAAGCAAACAAAGAAACAAACAAACAAATAAATAAATAAATAAATAAATAAATAAATAAATAAATAAATAAATAAATAAATAAATAAATAAATAAATAAATAAATAAATAAATAAATAAATAAATAAATAAATAAATAAATAAATAAATAAATAAATAAATAAATAAATAAATAAATAAATAAATAAATAAATAAATAAATAAATAAATAAATAAATAAATAAATAAATAAATAAATAAATAAATAAATAAATAAATAAATAAATAAAATAGACAAAAATAAATAGCTCAATCCAGTCTCTCTACGCTTCAAAGCCAAGCCAGTCACCGTCTATGTCTAAACCTGTACATTACACATATCATCACATCCAATTTAAAATTTCGAAGGCTTCAAGAGCCAAATGAATTTACAAACGGGTCATCAGCGAGAAACCATTAAGCATGATCCCCAACCTTAAATTCCCGGACATGTTTTTTTTTTTTTTTTTTTTTTTGTAATGTCGGCTGCATGCACCTGCCTGAACGGAATAATAAATCCTGCATGGAGTAATACATCTACGAAGTGTCTAACCAACTTGTTACTTTGAGGTTCAACATTTATAAGCTGAACTGTGTTTTCCTAATTCTACTAATAGTACTATACAAAGCAACTTAATTTGTGCAATGTTCATAAAACACGTAAAGGCATGTTCTTTGTTTTGCAATTTCTGAACACCAAAAGACAGAACACATGCTGTACAGCACATCTGACAAGTTATGAAGCCATGGTATTGATATTTAAGCTTGCCTAGCTTGTCCATCTGTAATGTTTTTCATTTCCTTGTAATTATATAAGGCCTATCAGTTACTGAAATGTTACAACAATTTAAGAGGAAGGAAAGGAACAGTTAAAAGTCAATGGTTCTGTACATATTGAACCCAAACAACCAAAACACAGGCTAAGGCAAAAGTGGTATTTAAACGAGATTAAGTGTCACAAGTGTTTTACTGGTAGCATTTGTGTCGGTAATTTTGTCCACGATGATATTATTCTTTATTTTATTTTTTCAGATGTTGTGTACATGCTAAAATATCTATCACTTGTATAAGACTGAATACTAACTGGGTGTTGCAAAAGATGGAAAACTCTTGAATACACAAAAACACACAAAGGCCACGACACAAGTGACCATTAAAAGTTTCAATAAAACGTGCTACCCACTAAGGTAACCCAGACATGGATTCTATATGATATTAAGACGTCCGGTCATCAAACATTAAAGGAGATGCTAGCGAGTCACTGATCCACTAAAACAGATAGTGGCAACAGATTTTCTTTTTACCGCAGAGTGCAATCGGGCCCTAAATCTTACTCCGCTATCCTACCTCACAAGGCCTTTGATTGCATCGACTTACCACATCCACTGTCAGTCATGAGTTGCTCTGATCTGCAGAAATGTGAAATATCGCCAACTATTACTGAGTCCCATATATAGCTGATATTGATGCCAGGTATCACCAGAGGGTTATCAGCCAGCACAGAAGCCACCTTCCTAGCTGCCGCAGCCATGTATATCTTGGTTTGTCTTATATTTGATCTGGGCATTAAAATGAATGTGTGCAAATATATTGGAAAATGACAGCAAATACATAAAAAAAAAATCAAAGCAAAAATGTCAATTTTAACCTGTACTCTGAAAAACTACTTTTCTCGTTTGGTGAGTCTGTTTTTGCGGGTTATTGTTGATGCAAACCCGATAACAATGGAATTACGGGTTCTTCAGCTGACTACTGTGTTAAATTGATCCAAACTATTGCACAAGCTATACCACAATCCAAATATTGAGAATTGCTTACCTCGACAAAATTTAAAATTATGTTTGGGGTTCTGCACGTTTAAGCATCTAACAACCTTAATTTTGTGGCAAACTCACATTATGCACCTGATAGCCTGAGCCTAATGGTATACTCACATTATGCACCTGATAGCCTGAACTTAATGGTATACTCACATTATGCACCTGATACCCCGAGCTTAATGGTACACTCACATTCTGCTCCTTATACGCTGACTTAAATGGTATACTCACATTATGCATCTTATACCCTGAGCTTAATGGTACACTCACATTATGCATCTTATACCCTGAGCTTAATGGTACACTCACATTATGCATCTTTTAAACATACTGGTACACTCACATTGTACTACCCTCAACGACAGCAGTTACTGCCACAGACCTCGCATTGTCATGGCTTTCTGAGGGTGACCCTCTTCTGGTATCACAATGAAAGGCCACTTGACCTTCCGTACACAGGGACACACCTGGATACTGATGACGGGGACAAGCCCCTTTGCTCTTGAGCAAAGCAATAAAAGCAGCCCGTAGATCATTTTTCTTGTAACAGGGCCCTCTCAAAGCCGATTTTATGGCAAGTCGAAGCAAATGGTAAGGTTTGGTATCTGTGTATAAAATACGTACTGCATTAACATCTATGCCACATTAATATGCTAAGATTAATATTCATTTATAGAAAACACTCGAGACAAGTTTAGTTCACAGGTTTGATACCATCATCATATCAATGGAAGAGAAACATGTTCAGGCAATAATACACATTGACCTATAGGCTATCGTATATAACTTCTACAAAAAAACACAGTTTGGCGGGGCAGCAACAATGGTCACAGCACTACCTCTGTGAACATTGGGGTCTTATAATTTAATGAATTGATTCCAAAGAATTATGCATCTCGATTGCCCTCTGAGGGAGTGCGGTGGCCAGAATAATAACACTCAATCAATTGGCGGTGATCGGGGTGGCAGGACTGCAAGTCCAAAAAAACCCCCAAAACATGCTTGACACAGTCCCCGCAGTCTCGGCGCCGATAGATTGTACCCTGGATGCTGAATGTAACCTAATCATCCACGGCACTTAAATAATCCTATAGCAGCTCAAGTAAGTAGAAACAATATAGATAAGTCTTGTGAGTATTCTATAAATGAAACTTACTCTACGAGTTACATTTAGAGAAAACACACGAGAAAAGCTTAGTTTACAGGTGTAATATCATCACATCAAAAGATGATAAACATGTTCAGGCAATAATACACATTAACCTGCATGCTATCATATAAAACTTCTACATATAATACAGTTTGGCGGTGTAGCCACAATTGGCACTGCGCCACCTGTCTGAACATTGGGGGTTTATGATTTAATAAATTTATCCTAAAGAATAAATACATTACGATTGCCCAAAGACGGAGGTGAGTGTAGCGCCCACAATGGCTGCCCCCTGTGAAGGTTGAATCAGTGAATGCATGAAAACAAGGTAATAAAAAGATGAGCAAAAGGACACCATGTTATATATGGAGAGTAAAATTGAAACCAGTAACGGTGAGCAAGGTGACGAAGCGGAATGATGAATATGGGATGTGGAGGGAGTGTATTCAGGAATAGGAGATACTACGCGTCATCGGGATATATTCCGAAAGCCTGCATTATAAATGCCGACCGCATAGCGGGAGGGATTTATAATTCAGGGTTTCAGAATACGCTCCAATAACAAGTGATGTCTCCTATTTAAACCATGCCTCACTGTCACAATTGTACAGTTGGAGACCCTTTTCAGCACCTTAATCCAAGAAACAGTATAGAACTAATTTTTGATCTGCCTGTGCACCCACGCGCCAGGTCTTCCTTGTCACGATCCACTGAGCACAATAAGAGATACAAAACGTGCCCGAACGACCAGGTCGCACTGGATGGTGTAGAGGTTCGAGCAGTCGCTTCAACCTGTGGAAACAATGCGTGTTCGAATCTTGGCGGCGCATTATAGAAACTTTTATCTTTCTCTGAAATAGTGCAGAGAGAACACTTGTTCTCCATGGCCAAATTCAAAGTCCAGCATTCTGGTCACCGAGAGTAGTTCTCATACAAGGACATCCACAGGGATTAAACTGGAAAAACTGCATAAGAAATCCCTGGCAGTGGCAAAAGAGGCATGGTTCAAGTAAGAGTATCATGGAGGGATAGGTCACCCACATGATGACAGTTTGACTCTCGCATCGACCGCTGTTGGCGCAAGACACTGGAGGTAAAGCTTGGGCTCTGCTCTGGTGCTGCTGAGAGAAAACCCCCGTACACTTGGTTAGACACTCAGAGTGGGAAAGGAGCCCCTGGACCTTGCTAGTTTGACCCTTGTAATGACTGCAGCCAGTAAGTTATGATGCCACAGGTCAGGAGAAAAACTCAGAGGAGTTTGCACTTTTGTCATGCTACAGAGAGTCATAACCTGTGAGAAGGCTTTTGACTCGCCCGTTAGGGAGAGAAACCTGGTTTGAGAGAAAGTTGATGACTGAGGCTTGGTTGGACCCTCAGAGTGGGAGAGGGAAGCCCTGGACGTAGAGTTTGACCCTAGTAATGACTGCACCCAGTAAGTTTTGAAGCCAGAGGTCAAGAGAGAAACTCAGGAGGTAGAACTCTCGCCCTGCTACTGATAGTAGCCTGTCAGAAGGTTGTTGACTCGCCCGTTAGGCCGAGAAACCTTATTGAGAGTAGGGTCATGACTGAGGTCGCACGAGGTGTCAGGAAAGGAAGGCAAACGTACACAATGGCAAAGTTGTACAACTTAGTGCAGATACGTTATATGCTGAATGACGACAGTGTAATGTGATTATATGTGTACTTTATAGTACTGTTAATCTTCTTGACTTATCAACAAAACACAAGAGTCGCAAAAGCTGACAACAATTTAGGCTGGGCATATTGTTGGATCTGCAAGCTCGCATTGAGTAGAAACTATCGAAATATTGTGGACCTCAATGTACATTTTGTAATAGTCACTGTTCCAGCGTCCCATTGTTACAATAAGGTGGTCAGGTATGTTTACTGCTGAGGGGTAGTAGTTGGACCTTGCTGGAGGCTGTGCCCTGAAAATTCATCGCTGGCCTCGTCACGGAGAGGTAGCGAAAGATTTAAATTTTCAACAACTAATCGGCGTACCTATAGGCTGTCATATATAGCTTCTACAGATGATACAGTTTGGCAGAGCAGCCACACTGGGCACAGCACTACCTCTCTGAACATAGGCGGCTTATGATTGAAAGAATTTATTCCAAAGAATAAATACATTACGATTGCCCAAAGAAGGAGGTGAGTGCGGCACCGCCAATAGCTTCTCGCAATGAAAGTTGAGGGGTGAATGCATGAACACAAGGTAATGAAAGATGAGCAAAAGGAGAGCATATAATTTATGGAGAGTGGAGTTAGAGTCTCACGGAGGGAGAGGCCGCCCACATGCTGGCAGTTTGACTCTCGCATTGACCACTGTTGCTTCAAGCCACTGGAGGTAAACCCTGGGCTGTACTCTCATGCTGCTGAAAGAGAAACCCGAACACTTGGTTGGACTCTCAGAGTGGGAGAGGAAACCCCTGGACGTAGAGTTTGACCCTCCAATGACTGGAGGCAGTACGTTATGAGGCGACGGATCAAGAGAGAAACCCAGGTGTTCGAACTCTCGCCATTCTACAGAGAGTAACCTATGAGAAGGTTTTTGACTCGCCCGTTGGGGGACAAAAACCTGGTTTGAAAGTAAGTTCATGACTGACGCTTGGTTGGACCCTTAGGCTCAGAGTTGGAGAGGAAACCCCTGGACATAGAGTTTGACCCTTGTGGAACTCTCGCCCTGCTACAGATTGTAACCTGTGATAAGGTTTTTGACTCACCCGTTGGGTACAGAACATGATTTGAGAGTAAGCTGAGGTTATATGAGATATCAGGAAAGGAATGCAAACGTATGTAGCGGCAAAGCTGTATAACTGAGTGCAGATATGTTATATGCTGAATGATGATAGTGTAATGTGATTACATGTGTTCGTTTTCGTTCTGTAAATCCTATTGTCTTAACAACTATACACAAGAGTCTTAGAAGCTGACAATAATTTAGGCTGGGCATATTTTTTGGATATACAAGCTTGCATTGGGCGGAAGCTATCGAACTATTGCGTACATCAATGGACATTGTGTAACAGTCACAGTTCTAGCGTCCCATAGTTGCAATAAGATGGTAAGGTATGTTCACTGCTGAGGCGGTAATAGCTAAACCCTGCCGGAGGCTGTACCCTGAAAAAAATTCATTGCCGGCCTCGCCACAGAGACACAGCGAAAGTCTGAAATTATCAAAAAACACTTTGCGTACCTACAGGCTATCATATATAGCTTCTACAGATAATACAGTTTGACAGAGCAGCCACACTGGGCACGGCACTACATGTACCTCTCTGAACATGAGGGGCTTATAAATTAATTAATTTATTCTAAAGAATAACTTCATGACAATGTCCTTCTGAGGGTGACCCTCTTCTGGTATCACAATGAAAGACCACTTGACCTTCCGTACATAGGGACAAGCCCCTTTGCTCTTAAGCAAGGCAATAAAAGCAGGCCGTAGATCATTTTCATTGCAACAGGACCCTCTCAAAGCCAATCTTATGGCAAGTCGAAGCAGAGGGTAAGGTGTGGTATCTGTTTGCAATAAACGTACTGCATCAACATCTGTGCCACATTGATATTCTAAGATTAATATTGACATCAAGGAAAGCAGCTCGTGGATCTTTTTTATTTTAGCACGCCCCTTTCAAAACCGATTTTCTGGCAAGTCGAAGCAGATGGTAAGGTGTGGTATCTGTTTATAATAAACGTACTGCATAAACATCTGTGCCACTTTAATATGCCAATATTAATATTCACATAAACGAATCACGTACTTAAGCAATCTTACAGTTCAAATACCGTCTTTCTAATCACAGGGGCTATAACAAGCTCTTTTAACCACCTTATACTTATTTCATGGCAATATCCATTTCTTTTTCGCGGAAGTTGTACCACAGACGAGTCAGAATTGATTTTGATTCTAAACAGTGGAGTGCATTTAAAAAACTGTTTTGTATTAAACAAGCCATGAAAAGTTCACTCTTACACTAACTTTGGAAAAAAATATTCATGAAACAATTTAAACTGTGCAAATGTCTAAAATCACAATAAAAACTGGCTGGTTTCAATATTCGTACCTTTCAGACACTGCTGTGTCAGACAACATGAACCTGGCAGTTTGACACGACTGCAAGTCAGCCGCAGCATTCGCGACGTGTTTGCGTTCATACAAGGTGTGCGGCATGATATTCTTCCGTTGAGACAGGTACATGACTCCCCGCATGCCTCTTTCCATTGATCACCGTTCCTGTACGTTTGGTGGCCGCTGACACATCCGCCCACTGTTACAAAAATGTGAGCAAAAATGTAGAAAAGTGCTACACATTGTGAGCTACCTTTACGAACATATTGTTGAAGTGACTCTAGAATGTTTTAATACATTATACATTTGTATGAACTGATGCCTTGTTAGATATAAATCAAAAGTCTTATTCAAGTATAGTACTTGTCGTTCTTGTGGAATTCTTGGCTGTTTTGCAGGATGCAGTTGAATGGACCGAACAGTTCATAAAGAAATTACCCATATGCATAAATTTCAATCCAACAATGAGAGCAAAATTAAATACACCAAAAGGCAGAGATTCAAGAATTACCAAAACATCAACATCCATCTTCCAATACCAATGTGAAAGAATATATTTCTCTCCTGACTTCAGACAGACAGTCATCCATAAAAGGCAACTGGTCCACTTCATGCAACTCTGAACAGTTATCAATTACTAATAATTTCAGTAAACGTTACATAATCAGATTGCTTAAGCGTCAACTATTTTAAGCAATTTAAATATTGCTCCACTGCTGTTTAAATGCATTTGTGCTTGTAGCATTTGGTAAATTTTTATATATATGTGCAGTTTTGTTTTCGGCATATTACCTCTTACAGTGCAAAGTTTTTCACTGCGTCAATACTGTTCCTCAGAGCGATTTGGGCGTCGAGGAAAGATGTTGACTCGGACTATTATATTCTTTGGAACTGTAGGCATGCTGGTACTGAATGAAAAGTCTTCTCACAAGAGATATTAATCTAGCATCCTTTCCACAGTTGAGAGCAGTTCGTCTAAAGTAGTTCGACTTTAGTCGCAGTTGACATTGAAAGGGTTAAGCAAGGGGTATCTGTATTTAACAGGGGTTGGGCTACACGGGCCCTAACTGAACAAATCACCCTGTTTTCAAAACATGTTCACATTAAATCAACTAAACTGTTAATCAGACAATTCAAATGTTTAGATAGATCTATACAAATTTACAAGCAAGGTAACTGTTGTGAAATGAACAAGGAAATTGTTCGGAGAATACCTTCAAAAATGAAAACGGAGAGATACAAATTGCCTAAAATCTTTACAATTCCTTTATTTATTTGAAAAAAATAGATCGTTTCAACAGATTTTTTCTGAAGGTGTTGTTTAATTTTTAACAACATATTGTTAATTTCACACTTTTTGTTTTCGGAGTGTTTTGATCTCTTACCCTTGCTCTATATTGAATAAATCGAGTTTGCATGTTGTGTTGACTTGCAATGAGACTGGTACTTTAAAAATCGCATCTACCCTTCACATTCAAAATATCTCCAATACAAACACTTTGAGTGCCAAGTTTTGGACCTTGTCAACAGCTTTCCTCAGCGCGCTATGAACACAATGCACCCAAAGCGATCCAAGGGAAGCTGCCGACACGGACCTTTATATTATCTGAAACTATAGGCATGCTGGTGCTTGAATGAAATGTTTTTTTCACAAGGAATATTATTCTAGCATCCTTTATTTTATTATTGGCAGCATGTCGTCTTACGTAGTTCGACTTAAGTCGCAGTTGGCATCGAAAGAGTTAAGACTAAATTGAAGCAGACGACATTTGGCATTCGGGTGCTGCGGTCGCTTTTGAAAAAGAGGAATTGTAAATAAAACAAATCAGCGAAACAATAATGATCCTAGGGCAGATATTTATCAACGTGCATCCCAGGGTAGACATTTTCCAATGTGCATATTTTGTCCACGAAAATTGATTTATCAATATAATATAATGACTGAAATCAAACAAGAAAAAGGTGGGCGAATCTGCATCATCTTCATTCTCACATCTATTTGTATTGTATCGTAAGAAAATGAAATTCCATTGGGAGGGGGGGGCGTGGTGCGTGGATGTGAAATGTCTCGGTTTTTTTCTGACTGCTCGATTTTGTTTAACTTCAGTTTACCATGATATAAACGTGAGCGCGCATATAATGATAATTAATGATTATTTGTAATTAATACGCACTCCCCAGCACTGGGGTATTCAGTCATAGATATGTCCAGGGATGTGGAAAGAGACTCTTTCAACATCCCTGATATGTCAAACATTGCAAGCATGACATTCAGTCGCTTATAATACCTTCTGGTGCACAACGCCATTTCGGACAGCACTCTCCACTTTTGACATAAAGTTGCGGCCGCGCACAATCTGAAGCAGTCTGTACGGTGGTACTCAATGCGGGACACTTGTTTTGACAGCTAACCTTTCCATTCTGACAGGTACACTTTTCCCAACATTTCCGCTGGTATATACCACCATGCGGTATGATCTGTCTGTCCACATGGCATGATACACCTGAAAAATAAAAATGTTCTTATTACAGGCACTGTAGCGAAGTTTGGGCAGCTAAAGGCATGGTCATAAGTGTGTCCAGGCTACTACTAATCTCTGTTGCGCTGATTCTGTTATTTTTGTTCTGTTCTATTTAATGCCAATATTCTACTGGGAAAGCAATATGTTTTCGGGTTGTCTGTTCGATCACTTCTGTTACAACAATATCCCAATAAGTTTTTCTCGGCAGGTACGGGTGTGTGTCAAATCCGTCACAAGAATATCGCAAAAAGGCAAAGAAGAACTTATTAGATTTCTTTGTCCCTGTAGCTTCATGAAGATATCGGGTAGCCATGTTATTTTAAATGCGCGCATTGCCACTTGTTACAATTCCTTCAGAAGCGTCAAGCAACAGAGTATGTTAAATGCACTATTCTGCTTGGTGGCAGCACTTGCTTTCTGTGTCACGTGACATTTTTGGCTAAAGAATGGAGCAGGTTTCTTTTACCGCATGCAGGTGTCTCCACCTGCAACAGGTGGATACTTAAGAGATAGTTACCGACAGTGCATTACGGCATTGCAGAATATCGTGAGTCTTTCTATGTAGGTGATCAAACACCTCATCGGTTGGGGACAAAACTTTGGAAATCATAAGCCGATATTCTGGTGTAGTACCAATGATGTCTTGCAATTTGACAATCAAATTTTGACATTCGAAAGGGCAAAGTTTTTTAACAATCTGCCGTATTTGTGCGTTTTCAAAAAGCCCTCTCAGTCCGTCAAACATAGAATTTTCTCCTTGGCCTGTCATCATTTTGAGTCAAAGACCCCTCACTTATGTGCAATCTGCTACGTTTATCATACATTATGAATCGTTCTTCATGACCCAGTATATACCTGGGATTACCACTTGAGAGTGAAAATCCCTCAGAGTTTTTTTTTTTTTTTTTTTTTAATTATGGGGTTTCGGTTTCTATCAAAACACCCCTCCCCCCCCCACACACACACTAAAAAATGGGAATACCAAATCAAAACAAAAAAAACCTCATTTGTGTACAATCTGCTATGCTTATCATACGATATGAATCGTTCTTCATGTCCCAGAATATACACATGGATTACCACTTAAGAGTGAAAATCCCTCAGAGTTAAAAGAAAAAACCCATAAATAATGGGGTTTCGGTTTTAATCAATACAAAAACACCCCCCCCCCAAAAAAAATAGAAAACAAAAACAAACTAGAAGCAGTAGCCGAAAGGCATACTGGATATCCCCCGCAACATGTGAGCACATTATGCCTTAATGTTTTCCATGACCTTCAACTGAGAAAAAACTGTTGCTTTTAAACAGACATGCCATTTGTATTTTACCTTCAAATTGGAAGGAAAATACATGTACCCTCATGTTCCCTCCCAATGTTTGTACAAAGTGGATATTGATAATGAGTCGAGAGCAACAAAGTGTCGGTATTTATTAGCTTGTGTGTTTCAATATTACCTCGGTTCTTTAAAACTTGGAAGGGTACAGTATGGGATAGGAAGAAGTGGTCGCTATAGTGGGTGGGAATGACATCAAGCAGATCGGGGTCTATCTTCATATAGATGTGATCCAGCAGTCCACCTTTCCCATGGGTGGAACATGTTGTACCAGTCCATGGTAGTGTAGGTGTTATTGAGATGAACTCTGTTGCCTCAGGAGGTCAATATTGAAATCACCTGCTACTATTACAGGCAGACCAAGAAGAATTCCGTGCGGGATGAGCTCAAGCTGTGGAAGCAATTGGTGGAATGGAATTCCAGGGTGACAGTAAACTGACAGAATGCAGATGCACATAGTTGGATCTTCTCTGGGGCAAATGAATACAATTTGATGTTCAGTTGTGAAGTCTCGTACCTGCTGCAATTGTAAAAAGTGGAAGTCTTCATGTATGTTCATCATGAGGCCACCACTTCTGGTTATATCATTTGTGCAGGCATTGACCAATATAAATCAAGGTCATTGTTGAGTACTAACTCACTGCTGCTTCATGATAAACTTTTATAAAGAAGCCTGCTGTGACCTTGGCCTACATATCTCAAGGCCGTTGCTGCTTCATGACACACCCTTTAGTGATAGACAATAACTATAACCCCCCTCCATAAAGGAGTTCAAGATCATTATGTCCACAGGTCTACCAACAGATGCCTGCTGTGACCTTGACCTACATAGCTCGAGGTCATTGTTGCTCCACACACCCTTTAGTAAAAGAGAATTACCATACAAAGTTTGAAGAAGATCCATGCATTAATGAAGGAGGTAGAGGCAGGACAAGATTATGTCTACAGGTATACCTGCTGTGACGTTGACCTATATAACTGAAGGTCATCGTTGTTTCATGACCCATCCTTTAGTGACAGAGAATAACCATACAAAGTGTGAAGAAGATTGGAGCACTATTGAAGGAGATAGAGTCCGGAGAAGATTACGTCTACAGACGGACGGACATGGTAAAACCAGTATACCCACCCACCCACCCCTTTCCACTCCGTTGCGGGAGGTATAAAAAAGCAAAACCTAAAATAACCAGACCATTTCATTTGGAACAAGAAATGTCAAAAGTCTACGTAGATTGTGAACTAATATGTCGACATGCATATGCGCGATTTACTCTTGGCCAATTCCAAAGAAATTCTGTACACTCTGAGGTATCCAAAAATGTTCCAGCACAAGCAGGCTCACAAAGCACAATAACCGCCATACAAAAGCAGAGTGAATGCCGTAAGTAACAGTTTTGGATGCAGGCCTCCAGGATATGATAAACAAATTTTAATGGCTGCAAGATTGCCACGGCACATTTACTATTTTCAACAGTGCAATTCTAGGACTCCAGGTGGCATCACTTGACGTCGTTTATTTGCATAAATTTAACTATTTGTGCGACAAAAGCCTCAATGGGTTTTGTTACTATGCAAGTAAATTTGTGCAATTGAACACCCCCAAGTGTTGCAATTTGGGGTCCTAAAAGAATCTATTGACGACCTTACAAACGTATTATTCCGCTTTTGTCACGACCTACATACCATGCACTGTTAAACCAGGAATTGAATCTAAACTAAATTGGTGCAGGCCCTGTTCAATCCGTGATGGCCCAAAAAGTCATGATCCAACTGTCCTTGTGGCAGCTAGAGTTTGACTTTCCAGCCAATGAAAAAATCACTGCATTTTCATAATTTGAGAAAGTGTTCCTATGTGAAGGTGTGGTTGCCAAGAAATCGCAGGTGGAAGGGACATGAACCCAATGAGTTCGCCCAATGCACAGTGGTTTTTTTCGTTTTGTTTCATTTCTTTTTAAATGATTCTTTTCAATTAACATCTGTCATGAATACATAGCTGTTCATTTTACAAATGCATTTTGATATAGAACAGGCTCTGTTTTGCCCATGATGCACCCGACTTAAAGAGGTAGCTTCGGTCAATCATCATCATCAACAAAACAACTCTTTCAGTGCCACAGTTTGCACTGAACCAACAGCTTTCCTCGGCGAGCTTTGGGCCCCCAAACCTCGCCGAGGAAAGCTGTTGACCTGGACTATTATGTTCTATGTAACTTCACGCATTGAACGAAAGGTCTTTCTGCAGGAAATATGAATCTGGTACCCTTATTATAATTGAGAGCAATCCAGTTGAACAGTTCAAGGTAACTGACAGAACAGCCATTATGAGAGGAACAATTTTTATTCAAATTGAGTTATTAATAGACAAGGAGATCTTCCCTTTGCGTGCAGTCAGGTTATTACGACATACCTGCAGCAAAGGTCCGCACTTGGAAAATGTTAGAATACGGTAGCACCTTTTCCATAGCTTCCTCAAAATGTTGCTCTACGAATCTGTTACTCGGAGCAGACAATCGAGGTATGACGTCACCATTTAATAACCTCCTACTGACTTCATTCTTCACATTGGCTCTAACTTTCACCTTGTATAAAACGGACGACTGTAAGTCTGGCAAGTTGATACGCACCTTATCGCTGAAGTGAATAGCAAATGTGGATATATTCGGAATTTTATTTGTTACCATAATGTTGTTCTTGCTGATAAACCGCTTTTGCCAAACATCCATTTCTTCAGATGCGTTTTTGTAAAAAACATCGTATCCTTCCATAATTTGATTGAGACCCATATTTTTTGGCGGAAAGAACTCAATCATTATGGCGGTAGGTGAACGCGCCCATGCTGTCAGTTTCTGTGGCTGGTTGGGGTTATCTACAGACAAAAAGATAAAAACCAATCATGGTGTATAGTAGAACCAAATCCACTGGCTCGCAAATAAGCAACAAAATGTTGTTTTGTGCATACTGAATTATCGATTGATGATGCCGCTCCCTGAATATTATAATCTACTTTGAAAAAAATAATAATAACGTATACCAAACTGAAATCAATAGGTGGCCGACTTTATTGGTTTGTTTGAAAGTTTACAAAAAAATAGAAAAGGAAAAAAATCAGAGGACTATGATAGTCCTGTGCTAAGCTAACCTTACACTCACTGACTGAAGTGCCTGTGAACTATGATATCAAATTCCCCTCTGTTTCAGATCATCGTCACTGTTGCTAACATGTACACCCCCTTGCTGATCGGAAAAAAATAAAAATCTCAGCACCATTTGTTGAACAAATTAAGGTGCAGGAGTCCCCAGAAGTGTCTCTATGCAATTTCTAAGCAATTGGCTGGACAGTTTCCGAGAAGATTTTTTGACATTTTGTCGAAAAAAATCAACAACAAAATTCAGTAAAAATAAAATATTCATTGGACAGTGACCACTTGAAGAACCTGGTAGAGACTCACCCACGATACATTCTCACCACGTTTCAAGTGAATCTGCTTGATGGTTTTAGAGAAGCAGTCAAAAATGTGAATTTTGATTGCAATCCCCATTCACGTGCATAGTAATCAATAAGAATGCATGCTTCAGCCGACGAGCATCCAAATTGAAAATTCGTTAAAAATCAGGCATCACGAGTATCTTCAAAACTTCTTTCTTCCTCCTACAAGCTATATTTCCACAAAGTTTCAGAACAATCTGGGTGACGGTTTTGAGGAAGTAGAAAATTTGAATTGTGGATGGACGGACAAATAGACGACGGACCATCCTAAAAGCTCAGCTGACTGACAAATGAGAGAGAAAGAGAATAAGGATGCGGAAAATATTGCATTTGTACTGTACAGAAAAACATCATCATCCATACTCCATATATATATATATATATATATATATATATATATATATTGCTTCATTTACACTTTATCAATCCACAAGATGTAGGCTAGCAACGGCAACTCAGTTTTCAGCATGACTTTTTAGTTTTACACTATCAGCATTATCCCTGATGGAATCCTTACTTGAGCCGACAGGTTTTTTTGTTATCAAAATTGAATTAGGTTAGTATAGACCCATATCTTTTACATGGTTTGCGAAGCAGGCCAAGCCTATATTAATCACGCCCCATGGCACAGATCGTGGCGTATACTTCCTACCTACATGTTTGGTGGAGGAAACCGAAGGACTCGGAGAAAATCACCGTGCACAGTCAGAGTGGTAGGACCTCTTTCCACATGCTTCCCCGGCCGTGAATCGAACCCGGGCCGCAGAGGTGAAAGGCGAGCGTGTTGCAGCTCGGCCAACCGTGCACAGGAATTAGGTTAACAGTACCAGCAACGCCCAGTCATGCACATTTTTTGCGATTTTGTGCACTCACAAAGATCTAAAATCAAAATATCTCATGATAAAAGTGCCGTAATATTGATGTCATTCACAGGCAATTTGAATTGTGTAATTTAGAAACTTTCTAGCATTATTTCTTATGGAAGGACTGTCCAGGTCTTACTTCAAATTACTCGGCCAACCGATGATTGATTGGAGCACATGATTTCTTGACCCTATATATGCTTCACTGGTTTTTCATGTTAATGTGTCCAGGTCAGCCGAGCACGGGAATGTCACATCATGGAGGTATTCTGTATAATACCTCCATGGTCATACATACACACAGTTCTCTCATGGATAGTAGAATTTTTTAATGCAGTTGTTCCGTATCGATAATTTCTCCTCTGTGCCTTTGGTACTCTTCTTAGAATGAACGAATAAAAGGAAGAACCAACAACGGAACAAAATGTTGTTTACCGGAAAAAGTACATAGAAATGATACGGCGTATCTGTTGGATTATGAAAAGGTTTAGCAAAGTAATTCCGACATGAATCCAGTCACAATGTAAATGACACGAGAAGTCCTTCACTATATTCGCTCAAACCTGAGTTACGGAAGGGGGTTTCGCGAATATTAACTAAATAGCTGACCAAGTGACCATGTAGTCCATACATAACCAAATCTGAGCAGTTTACCTTACTTTTGAAAGAAATTTGCTTGTAGTGAGGTTTGTATCTGTTTCTGTAACGATCAATTTTCGCGTTTTTGCGGTCTATGTACGAACCTTGCCGGCATTTTAAAACTACCAGTCAATCACATTTGCGCACGCGCACTTATCATTTCTTGAACGATATGGATTGCGCAAAATTTTCTTTGCCTCCGCAGAAAGGCACCCAAATGCGGCTGAAAAGAAATACAAAGTGCACAGAGTTGCCACATATGTTTCAAAAGTAAGGTACATTGATGGGAAAATGTTATGCATTGGATATATCTGCAAGTAACAATCCATTGCTATAATATTAACAAAATCCGCTTCCGCAGAGCAAGGTTGATTGACAATTGTCAGGACCAAAAATCCTCCACTGGATCTTGTTGTAGAGTCCTAGTCATGATCTATCTATCTATCTCTATCTATCTATCTATCTATCTATCTATCTATCTATCTATCTATCTATCTATCTATCTATCTATCTATCTATCTATCTATCTATCTATCTATCTATCCATCCATCCATCCATCCATCCATCCATCCATCCATCCATCCATCCATCCATCCATCCATCTATCCGTCCGTACGTCCATCAATCCACCCATCCATTTATTTATTTATTTATTTATTTATTTATTTATTTATTTATCTTACCACTATTCAGTGTGTGACAGCTAAGAATGTTGCAACATTGACCCTTGACGACCTGGGGGTGTGGACAGAGTTCACTCTGGGGTGAGTTGTAAACGCTTCCATCTGAGCAAGACTTATTTTCACATAAGACTCCATTGTTTGAACAGCGACACAACTGACAATTGCTGCTCCGAAACGATTTACCGCTTGTACGTACACGTCCCTCGTGAAAACAATGGGGGAAGTCTGCAACATGAGACGACCAAAATCAAGAGTGCAAAGCCATTCATGCTCATACAGTGACGATCTTATAAAAACGCATTGTCTTAACTTTGTTTACGTATTATTCTTCTCTTGGCAACGTGCTGTGGGTTGTAGGTTTGAACCTTTTTTTTTTCCTATGGGACACATGTAAAATGTAATTATGTACTGACAGGCCGGTGGCCTTTTTGTTATGATTTTTTTTCGATCTGTCAAAATGTAATCACAAAATAAATGTAAAACGCATATTAAATTTTATATATAGCCTTGTCAAATGCAACTGTTCGATATTTCGCCATAGCTCCCTGGCTGATGTGTTGTGCTGTGGTTTTTTTTTTTTTTCAACTTTTGTGCACATCATCACAAAAATTATAAAGACGCAGTGTCACTAATATAGCTATAAATGTAGACCTTCGGACAAAAGTGATATTAACTGTACAAAGACGATGAATAGTTTAGAATGCATTCTTAGATACAGGCTTTATCCAAATGAACTCAGGTTGCATTGGAATTAAAAATACAGACATGCGACCGTATATATCAGTATTGTTTGACCGTGAACAGTTTTTAAACGATTCTGCACGCACTGTCACATTCAATAAAGTGGAAATGTAAAATATAAATAATTCACTCTTCATATCAACAACTACACTTAACTACGATACCGTTTGCAGTGGTATTGAAGCAGACGAAACGTGGACAACATTCTTCGGGTTTTCGCATCAACAAGTAGCGACGGCATCCTTGTTTGTCTGTCACAGGAAGGGTCGGACATACGGATGTACATTTCACGTTACCGTTGTAGCAGTGGCAGGTAGTCCCACATGTGGGGCTCCATTTGTCACCGTGTTTAAAGAATTTGTTTCGATAGAAGCACCTTCCATCTGGAAATTATTTTATCAATATATATGTATGCATATCTATATACATGTGTGTGTGTGTGTGTGTGTGTGTGTGTGTGTGTGTGTGTGTGTGTGTGTGTGTGTGTGTGTGTGTGTGTGTGTGTGTGTGTGTGTGTGTACCGCCACAGCCTTTCAGAAATGTCAGAAGCGAATTATTCTTCCATTTGGCTTATGAAAGTGGTAGGTGGCTAATTTATTTCAATTGAAATGCAAGAGATCCTGGATATCTTTTTCCTTAAAATCTTTTCTTTAATTTTCCACATGGGTTAAGGACTTTGACGGTCTAGGTTTACCCATATGTCACCGTGAAACTATAAATCTGTCCATTTGTTTTTAATAAGTAAAAATGACACGTCTGTCTGCTTGAATTTCTGGATATTTCACATTTAAAGCGTGCATCATTTCTTAATCAATGTTGTTTCAAATGTTGTGTCTTTAAATATTTATCATTAAAATAGAAATAAAGACTTAAGCTAAGTTAAGATCGTATGTGCAGGCGCTGAGGTTTTGAAGATACTGAACATTTGAAATCATCGAATACTCCAATTAAATTTTATTTTAAATGTCATAGTTTTGCTTTATTAGCCGTTGGCTGCATTTGTATTAAAATTAAAACCAGGAGAGACAAAAATGACAACTGCAAACATAAAATATTTCTGTCTATGCAATACCTAATTTTGCCAATTATATATTTCAGTGTTTCTGCTAAGGATATATATATATATAAATATATACATATATACAACACAAATAAAAGTATTTTGTCATAATACCCAGTGTGTAAAGTATTGCTCTGAGATACAATGGTTCACCATATAGCACACAATCCCATTATATGACTCCTGATTCACCAAGAACGGTGCGGTGGTGAGCTCACCTTGTGGTCAAATCTTCCAATAAAATCCCCCCCCCCCCAAAAAAAAATCAAGAAAAATAAAATGCCAAAAGAAAGAAAGAAAGAAAGGAGGGAAGGAAGGAAGGAATGAAGAAAATGAAAAGAAAGTAAAACATACAAAACAGCACTTGCAGCCAAGAGCAGACGATGCGCGAGACCCGCGGCTACACTTACCGTCACTGCTGCAGTTATAGAGGTGGCAGCAGTGGTTGGCAGGGTCTGATACTTGCATGCATTTCTTGTTGCCGTTGGGAGGTGGCGCCTGTCTCCAGCATCTGTCGCCGCAAGTCATGCGAGGAACGCCATGTTTGTCTGTCTTACACTCGCACCTGACGGTGCAGCCAGGGAAGAGCGTCGTCCCTACGGGGTACCACTTATCATAGTAGTGACATAACCCTAAAAAGCGAAATTTGCTGAGTTATAAAGATTTAGCATAATATTTCTGGTAGTACTGTAATCATTTCTCAAGTTCCCCTTCAGTTATAGAAAGCAAATGCCATATGGTCATTTATCCTTGCTGCAAGCTTATATATTTTCCTCGATCCTTTCACGCAGAAGCTGGATGGGACATATGAGAACAAAATAACATATTTAAAGGAGGTGAGCCAGTAATACGGTATAATTTATCAATTTGACAATCATAGTTTAAAATGTTGGGCAACACAGACAAAAATGGAACGAAATGACAATTGAGTATGTGGTGGGACTAACTGTCACTCTTCAAGCAGACGCACATAGTACTGGGGGGGGGGTCCATTTTCTTTCAAAAAATGTAAAAACCTGAACAGTTCCACAAAGTTTCATTGTACAAATTTGCAGACTTTTAAATGAATATTAAACGAAAAGAACGCGCCAAAATGTTCAAACTAGACCTTCCACAAAGTGTCTACTTCTGTAATAAAAATTTGAATTGGGCCTATCCTTTTTTTTCATGACGCACATTTCATCTTTGTATCATAGTCAACAAGAATAATTATTTTTACCGGTCTAAACTTGAACCTCAAGGCGAAGAAGGAAGTTGAAGACGGCAGTATTTACATTTATCCAATAGAACATTTTGGTAACAGGGAAAACATCATCCGTATCCCTATCAGCAGGGAGCTACCCCGATGCAATTGCCGTGTTAGTGGTATTGGTTATAGGAGACAGAAGGCCTCTGTGCAGAGTTGGACCAATTTATGAAATTATCGAGGCAAACCCTTTAAATCCTATGTGCGCGTGAAATTAATACTGGACACACCTCCTGGCTATTTCTTGATTTTATCTAATTTCAGGCCAATTTTTTTAACTCTGCACGGGACCATAATTTGACTTTATGGGCAATGTTATGCAACTCAAAAATTATACACCATATTTGCTACAAATGTTCATATTCAAATCACTCCATGTTAAAGCAATGCCATGGGACTATTTATTTTTTATTTTTATTATTCTCCTGAGTATGTAGTGGAAAGGAAAAAAACTTATAACAATTTTTTGAAAAAAATTGCCTGAAAAAAAGTATAATTTGGAGACAGGGTTTGTTGTTGTTTTACTCCTTTCACCGACGGCAAATTTAATGGTTAGATCAGGTCACCATGATACCAAGGAAATGTTTAAAAGGAGTATCTTCTGCACTCTCCAACTTCTGAATATACTTTTTCATAAAATTATCAACACTTTTAACCATACAATAATGCAGAAAAATTCACAAAACTCCACATTTATGATTGAATGTCAGTACTTAATTTGTGACAACACACACCGGCATTGTGCATGTAATAACAATAACAGGCACGTTTGCATTTCTGGGCCCTTTTCTTGATATGGTCTACGCCAGTGCTGGGGCCTGAAAAACAGTACGAAGCACTTCCAATGTCCATATTAACACAAATAGAGAATCTTACATGGCTGAGAGTGAGTTACTATTTTTCTCTCACGATGGATCGTTGTTGGTGGGGGAAAACCACGAGTGGCCGCAGGTCAAGAGTGATTTTACACACCGACAACGATCCCGAGTGAGGGTAAAAACATAACTTACACTCCAGCCATGTTAGATTTTGTTTATTCTACGTTTAATTGGGTATTCACCGCAAAAAATATGCCCTATACTTTAAACGCCGACTACTGTGCCGTGATTGTTTACGTTCGTCGCAGTTATTCCACGTCAACCGTGAAGTATAATCAAACATCGCTCGCGGACATTGGATTTTGTCTAAATATCAATGCATCACGTCACTGATGCAGGCGCGTCACAATTCACTTGTAACAATTTTTAGGTCATGTAATCTACTGTGAGTTACTAATTTTGAATTTCACACTAGAAAATGATAATTCACCCTCAAACATAGAATACTTATTTATTTCTTGTGATGTGTCCCGAAGAACTTGACATATAATTATCATGCATATGGATTTGGTGAATCCGGAAGTAAATCTCCATTTATTTATATAATCATAATATATGTTGGTCAAACCTTGTAGACTGAGAACTACTGCATCATGGAGCATAATACTAGGCCTAAATATAGCTTCATGGTACAGCTAAGGAAAGTTACATCATGAACATAGGCGAAACAGCAGGCGAAACAGTTGATAAGCTGACCAACATCGTATAACCCATATTATGACAAAAGTTGTCTCAATATATATTATTCAGAAATATATGATAAAGCACTGCAGAAAACAACTATCTTTGACGCTTCCCTCTGCTAGTAATGAAAGGCTTGCTATAATTGTTCAGGGATTTGGAATGAGAAAATCTCTTTCAGTATTTCCTGTTTATTATTCTGCTTCGGTATACCCCGTAAAGAATTGTTCCAGCTATATACACATCCCCTATGTTGTCCGCGTAGGGTATTAAACAATTAAGGCATCGTTCCAAATTGAGTCGAAGCAACGTTATGCGTATACTTGTGAAGTAATTCAAGACTGAAAAATTCAAATGACCTTTACTAGCAAAATCTGAAATGCTACAACTATTGTTCAATGCGCAGTATGCAATTACGAATAAACAGAAGTCAGTGTATATTACATCTCTGTCCATTTTAATTTTCAAGATATTCAAGATTTAAAATGTCCCCAATAAACCAAATTTAAAAATTCGACTACTTTGTTGACCAATAGTTATCGGATGCGCAATAGTAAATAACATATATGTAGAATTTAGAATTGCACCCCTACTCTATTTTGGAAGGTATTCAACATTCAGATTTTGCATAATATACATTACCCGACATAACAGTAAAGAAATACTGATCACATGTGGAAATGTACGTTATCCTGTTAACGTCAAATGTAGAAGAGCATGCATGTGGTGTGTTGCAAAATAGAATATTATTATTAAATGGTCAACGGGAATGTTAGCGGCTCGATATCTGAGGAGGATGGGCTCACAGCGGCGACACAGTCGTGCGTTTTTTGACATTGAAATGTCGATTCAGGGAATAATGTTGCCAACAATGAAAAGGGGATGCGCAAGATGTGTTGTTGTGAAGCAGAATGTACTGAATGCAACTGAGTAAACGATATTTGTGATTGGGTTTATTTGCCAATTTTAATCCTGAGTTTAATCTCTCTTGAACTTACAGGTTGAGCAGGCTGTAAGGAAAACAAAAAACAAAACAAACAAAATAACAAACAAACAAAAAATAAACAAAAAAAGCCTTGATCCTCTTGTGCATGTGGGTGGGTGCGTGGGGTGCAGGGAAACCCAACTGTTAATGGAATTATGATATTTATTCTGTTCCAAATAAGCGGTGAAGCGTTTGGTGAAAAAAACATACTACGACCTTGAAATATTGATGTTTATGTCGCATGCACGGTAGACCTCCATGCTTTTAACTTTTTTTAAATTGAGCCGTTACTCAAAAAAGATACCTTGCCTGAGGGGCATCGAAGGAAGCCAACGTGTTTACCAGCACTATCAATTAAATATTTACATCTACGTCAAAATGTAACAATACTGATATTCCTCGCACGAATCCAAAAAATAGACCGGATGATTGTTTGGAATCCTCGATTAAAAGGGTTAGGCCCTCTAAAGGTTTGAAAAAAGTGCACTTTAATATAATCAATGGTTTTTCACGTGATGGACTATGCATGTTGTAATCAAATTCTGGTTTATAAGCCAAACAGTAACTCGACAATGTCTCCGTACTGCGCTTTGTAAATTCTAAGAAAGACGAAAATTAGATTCTCAGTCGGGAACTGTGACGACCACAAACCCTATAAAGTTAATGTAACACGCAAATAAACACAGTAAAACCTGTTTGAAGTGGGTGCCCTTTGGCCAGGACCAAAGTAACCACTTATGAGGGGCGCGCACGTAGCAGAGAGTTAGCTCACAGGGCCATACAATAAAGTTCGTGTACTTAAGGGGCCTTTTCAGAAGCACATTCTCATTTGAGTAATTATTGTAAAAACATATTAGTGTTGTGTGCAATTTTGTCTCCATGGACTTACCTAATGTTCGGAAAAGCAATACTTCAGAGGTGCTGGCAACACTTCCCGCCGCATCAATGGCAGATATTCGTACAAAATACACACTGTCGCTCTTTAGGTCCTTGACGGTGCCAACAACTCTGAGGCCCTCTTTCGCCTGTGTAAAATACATGGGGTTTTTTTTGTTAATTTTTTTTTTGTGTGTGTGTGTGTGTGTGTGTGTGTGTGTGTGTGTGTGTGTGTTTTGGGGGGGGGTTTGGTGGGTTTTTTTTTTTTTTTTTTTTTTTGTTTTGTTTTGTTTTGTTTTGTTTTTTGTTTTTGTTTTTTGTTTATTTTTTTTGGGGGGGGTCACGTATACATGACATATATGCATACTATCGTTTTTTTCTTTCAGAAAAATCTTGTCCACTGTTCAGGCCAAAAAGCCCAAGGGTAACAAGTGATTTGCAAGGTTGGCAATTCTTCTTGTTTGGTTTTATTGCATTTTATGGGATATCAACTCTATGTCAAGGTGTATTCCATTACACTGTATACTTGCTGAGTACATAAATGCATTAAATTTCAATATAATTCATTTTATGAGGTACTACGTCTTAAGAAAAGTTCACGCAAAGAAATGTTACAGATTAATTAAAATGAGTAATTACCATCAAGAAAATGTATTTCTAAATATGTGGCGAGGTCTTATAAAAGTTGCGAATCATAATACTTGATTACTCATTTCTTTGACCACTTAAGTTACCCATGAAGCTGATGTTTTGTACAGCACGTCCTGCATATGTTCCTTAATTGTCTAATCTAGATTTTTTATAAACGTAACTTGAACTTAGAAGCATTACGATCTTTTATTGGCACATTTACCAATAACATGGCAGGGTTGATTTGTCCATCAGCACTCTCAGGATACATTTGGAAATGTGGCAAGTGCTTCACAATGATTTAATGTAGTTTTGCAATTTCAGATTTTAAGGAAATATACTTTGATCCAAATGTGATGCTTTCCATCATGTCCATTTTGAGTGTGACATCGCTTTGCCAGTTTGCCATCTGTTCGGTGATATCAAAATAACAGCCTATGGCTGCTGTGCATATGAAAACCTCTTTTTCTATATTTTTCAAATGAGTTTCAAGGCGAAATTACGTTTCATATGGGTACAGCAGCACATACACACAATACAAATAAATAAGCATATATACATACATACTTACACACACACACATACGTACATACATACGTACATACATACATACATGCATACATACATACATACATACATACATACATAGACATAAGAACAAAGCAAACTTACCAAAAGCGTTGGTTTCTGTGTTTTCCATGATGATTTATGGACGGAATACGAGTGGCTGTATAAAATATCCCAACTGTAGATTTCTTTGGATGCGTAGATCCAGGATACTTTAATATTTGTGGCACCAACAGACAACAGAGTCAAGTTATATGGACCTGTGATTCAGAAATATTATACTCTTAAACTCACATACCCTTCCTTTTTCTGACAGATATTCACACTAATTTCAAGACATGTTGGATACTAAATCTAACAAGATGTCTGATGTTGGTTGAAATACCGGCATGTATATGTAATATAAACACATCTAAGCCAATATTTCGATCAACACTACAAGACACACAATAAATTTGCAGAGTATTTCATTTGGCTGGAGATTGTACCCGTATTAAAGGCAAGGTAAAGTAAGGTAAGGCAAGGTCAGGTCAGGTAAGGTAAGGTAAAACAAAACCTCGGGTCAAGGCATGATGGTTTTGACATTATGAATTAGAGACAAATTTGGAAAGGAGATGAGATCGGAGTTCTTTTCAATTACATTGACCAACATCGGATTACAGTTTCATGAATTAATTTAAAATAAAATGACCCCCCCCAAAAAATAAAATAAAATAAAAATAAAAATAATGGTCCAATCAACGAGAACCACACGAGTCACACATCGATACCAGCGTGTTACAGAAGGAGCAGCAACTCAAAATATAACGAGATGTTTGTTTTGGAGAATAACACTAAAAATATAATTTACCCAACATAAAAATGGTGACCTTGATTTTGAGGAAATGTAAAGAAATTTGGTTACAGCGTAACTCTAGCTCTTTGGGAGTATCTCACATACACACATATAGCAAGAAAACTAATCATCAAGAGTGAGTCGAATCTCAATCAGATGTTAAACTTTAACTCAAGTCAAGTACATTTAGTCTGCTGAAGGTGTGATGAAATGAAAGACTTCTTGTTCAGCTCTTATTTGAATGACCAACCTCCAAATCAAGATGTATCATAAGAAAACTCTTGCAACACTGCATTTCCAAATTTCCTGGAGGAGGAGGAGGAGGAGGAGGAGGAGGAGGAGGAGGAGGAGGAGGAGGAGGAGAAGGAGAAGGAGAAGGAGAAGAAGAAGAAGAAGAAGAAGAAGAAGAAGAAGAAGAAGAAGAAGAAGAAGAAGAAGAAGAAGAAGAAGAAGAAGAAGAAGAAGAAGAAGAAGAAACGACATATATGTATATATACATGTATATCTTTCCGATACAAGCCAAGGTACACTCGGTGAACATTACCGTAATCTTCAAGGAGACATGGTCCTAACATGGCAACTTATTACGGTTATACTGGCACATGTATCGTACGGCCCCGGAGTATGGCCTACATAGCAAACGGTTCAATGCACTTTTACACACAGGCATGTCAGATAATACACATAAACGTCAGTGAAAATTTACCTGCGATGGTACTAGTATCACTGGAATTTGAATATACTCCTCACGATAAAGTTAAAGGAATAAACAAAACGGTTGAATGAAATTTCAAAAAGTGCATGGGCCTGGCGTGAATGAACTCATCACAATGGTGTGTCTTGCAGGTCTAACTCAACAAAATTCTCATTTATGTTTTAATGATATGTGTAGGCATTCAATTTTCTACAAACAAAATTTAAAATGAACACCATGTAAACAACCTGTGCATCTGGAATCTTGTCCACACACAAGACCAGTATCTTCGTATTCATCACAATGACGGCCATAGGCAGGACCGCAGCCATCTCCAATTTGGCCAGGACACACGTAACAACCACAGCAATTCTTGCGAGGTATTCGATCACCCAGACACTTTGGAAAGGACGGACAAGTGTTTGGACACTCAGCACAGTACGAAGCGTAACATAACCGCACTAGCGTAATATACAGCAAAACAACAAAACAAAAATTGTAAAGATTTTTCTCTCCCATGACGCCAAACATGGTAGATGCCATTTTGAGAAGAAATTGGAACAGTCGTCATTGGAAGTCACGGTAACTGTTTTCCATAATCGTCACGTTTCAGTCTGTAACCAAGCATTCCAAGTGTCACGCATTTGGGGCTTGCGGGAATTAGTGGTTCTCGTCAGGTTGGAGACCGTTTTCGGAGATATATTTAAACATAAGTCATAACTGCAGTCAAGTTTTCACATCCGTATATTTCTGTCCAACCCAGCCTTCCATAGCTTTCTGATATCCTTGCCCAGGTGTAAGAAAGGCAGTTGCATAGGCCTATCATAGCAGCAAAGTTTCCATAATTTTCGTATTCCTGGTATGAACAGCTCGTATCTGTATCCCTCTCAGGCCTATTGAAAGTTCGTAAGTGTTTCCTGTGGGTTGCATTGGCTGTTTGTTTGTTTCTCGTAGGAGTACATTCTCAGGTATCTTTTTCCTGGTTGAATGAATTGACTTCCTTCTTTTATTTACTTTGGAATCCATGCTTCGGTTGACGGCCTACATCACAGTAGGGTGAAATGTTGTTGGAACATACGCCATGAACCATAGCCGTGGCCAGTGACAACGCAGACACTCCTGATAACATGTTTGCCGCAGACAAAATGATCAAGATATCTCGGTCATCTTTTCACATGCTTTATACACGACATGAAAACTCGTAAAGCGGTCAAAATTGATTTATTTTCAGACGCCGTGTGAAGAAAAGGGAGATAGGGCATATAAATGAACAGCTTGCACTTAATTCAATGACGAGATCTATATCTTTATTTCTACATCCTAATTGCATTGAAAATCATAGGAAACGCTGACGGAGACTGCAACATGCATCAATGGTCACGACGCATGTTTTTTTTCCTTCCAAGCGTCCCATTTTACCTCTCCCCCTCCTCCTTCTGTGAGCTCTCCTACTTGCACTCCGCGTGAGCACGGGAAAGTTTGTTACTTAAATACTTGTCAAATCCTCCTTGATATCAATCTCTTTAACTGTTAGTCACAACAAAATCTTGCTTTATCTAAAATGCTGTATGACTTCAAAATTACAGTTATCTTAAAAACAAAATGTGATTAAAGTACCAGCCTTCCTATATTTCAAAAAAAAGAAAGATGCAGGTCTTCGACGCGTTTTGGGGGCGTAGCAGGCCGACGAGAAATTAAAATCAGTCTCCAACCAAGAATTGAGAGAGTTAATGCAGGAAGTTTACTCGCTTCCATAAGATTATTTTTATTTTATCTGAAACAACATAAACTGTAAATCTTTAAATGCAATCTTGATCAACTGCATAGTACATTAATACCTAATCTGCAACAATCTGAACATTTGATGTCTCAATGAAATCCGTCGTATGTACACCACAGATACACCGAGGTTGCGGTATATTTACAAAGCTGACAGAGCGAAGGCTCATTAATTTGAAATTGACAGTATGGAAGTACATCTACCGTTTACAAACCTTCCAATGATTTCGTTTTTAGACATTTCCGTGGGCATATTTTACCTGCTAGAAGCACCTCTGTTCCTGCACTGCTTAGCTTCTTACTGCCAACTTTAAGCCTGAATGTCTTGATTTTCCACTGCATAACTTTCACAATGATTGTGAAAATAATGTAGGGTTTTTAAACGTTGATTCGAACTGTGACAACGCTTTGCAGAGAAAACTTTTCATTTCTAAACGGACCAAATTCCATGGTGTCACTACACAACCAGTGAATGGAAAGAAACAAGAATTTTTATGTTTAATTGATTCAGCGCACTATATGCACAGCAGTCGTGAGGAAAGAAATTACCATATCAACATGTTAGAACTACTGATCAATTCTTCAACACCAATAAGTGAAATATAACATGAATGTATTGAAATATCAACAAAAGTCTTAAAATACATTTAAACACAGATTTTTAGACAAAATATTTGCATATACGCAATAAATACATTTGAACAGGAAGCGAGCATGTATCCTGGCCTTTCAACGACAAAATGTAAAGTATTGAAGCATTTGACTAATTGTTATATATATTGCTTTGGGTGTGAGGGAAAATGATATCACTACAATGCAAGTCAACTTCTAGTTTTTGGGGAAGCTGTGGATAATTCTTGGCGACAGCTGTGCTTCTGAATATTTTATTAAACTTTCCATGACATGGCTCCCCGTATTGAAACAAAGATGAGGCGTTTCGTGAAATATAAATTTTTCCCAAATTACAGCGTTACCGATTCATCGAGTAAATCCTATATTTCTTATCACCAATGTAATAAGTATCTTGTATGGTTTCGTTGGATTGGTTTTGCTTTATTCGAGTAACATAGTTTTTGCAAGTTTATATATGGAAAAGATGTTTTATGGGCTGAGTCTTCCTGTCGTTTTTTTCAGCTAAGTGCCAAATGTAGTGTAAAAGAACACACACTAGCGGGAAATATGGATGCAGCTAGAGGAGATGTACTTACGTGCAACCCTTACTATTATCTATTTTGCCGGACACGCTACAGAATGTGCTGGCTATAGCGTATGTCTTACGTCGCACTGGCGTCGACACCAACGCTCCCACTGGTGTTGATGATATGCTAGAATGGTAAATTTCACAGACAAAGGCAAGAGATTTTAATGGTAAGATAAGAGAATATCGTGGTGACGGTAAAACAAGTTTTAATGGCGACCTGCAAGAAAAACTGATAGGAACAGCTGATACGAAAATTTTAAACAAATTCCCCTTTGCACTGGTTTACATACGTGGCATTGATGTAGCTCCAAGACCACTATTGACTGCACTTAAAAGCTCTTCACTCGAAAATAACATAGACAATGTCAGTATTGATGAAGCTGTAGATTATAACTTATGCAGTGATCACAATATGTGTTTCGTTTAAGTCTTCCGAGTCTAAAAATGATTCCCCCCTCCCTCGGTATAGAATGTCGTGAAGTGGACAATAAATGAGGTAAAAGACTAGAGCGCGTTTAGATCAGCTTTATCTGCTAAATTTGTAAACTTCCATTGAGACCCTTCCCAACCTATTGACCATGCGTGGATACAATGGAAGCGGATTGTTACAGAAAACTGAAAACAATATATCGGTTAAAAAGAAATAAAAGCCCCTAAAAGGCATATGTGTGACAAAGAAACTAACTTGGAAGAAACTCATTCAAAATCGCAGAACGGCAAATAGGGTCTACAGGTATTGGCAGGCAAAGAAACCTGCGACCCAGACTTTTCTCAAGAACTTGGGCAAGAATATTTAGGTAGAAAGCGTGATGTTCACGAAAAAAAATAGAACCATTAAAGTCCAAAAAAAAAGTTATTTCTTTAAAGTCTAGAAGGGGAACGAAAAACACGCTCGTATTGGCGAATACTGAAACGTTTAAATTCGACATAATGGGCATCCCATTAAATCTGCGACCCTTATGACAAAAGTAAGCAAGACCCGAAGAGATTCCGTGAAATATGATGTATATATTAGAAAAAAATGGGAAATACTGGGTGATCGACAAGTCATAAAGACTTGCACAATACTTTGATGGAACATCTTTCTTATGGCGAGGATAAGGTAGACATGTCTAGCCTCACAGATGTAGTAATAGATGGAAATAATAGGTGCACTGACATTAGCAAACTACGGAACGGTAAAGCCTGTGGTATCGATTATATACCAAACGAATTTTTGAAGCATGGTGGTAAGGCAATTGTTAAATCTTACTAAATACTTAAGCTATGCAAAATATAGAAAGCTTCCCAGAAGATTGGTCGAAAGGTTCTACTAAACCCATATACAAAGACGGTAAGCCAGAGCAACTTAGCAATTATACAGGAATCACAATAACTTCAAATATATATATATATAAAGTGTTTGTATTCATGCTTGAAACACAAATGATGTCTATGAGGAACAGAAAACCTTTGGTAAACTGCAACGTGCATATAGACAAGGTCGTAGGTTAGAAGATCACCACTTTACTCTCAAAGGTGTATGTAGTTTTAAAAAAGACAGAATAGTAAAAACCATGGTTAGCGTTTCTTGATATCAGCAAAGCCTTTGATACGGTAAACAGGAATCGGATGATGTGCCAGCTGTGGAATAGTAGAATTCAAAACATGGCGATTAGTGCATAGACTGTGCGAAAAGGTGAAAAACAAAGTTTTATTTTGTCCTTTTGAAAGTAACTGGCACAAAAATGTTACGTTTCATCACCCACTCTATTTTCTATTGTCATGAATGATTTACTCTTAATGCTTAATGAACAAAGGTAAGGGACAACCTATCATGATGATCTTATTCCTGCCTTACTTTTTTTCAGACAACATTGTTTTGATGGCAAATGATGATAAGCACCTACAGGAAATGATCATTATTGCACATAGATTCGCTGTAAAAAGGGGACTGAAATTTAATGACACAAAGTCAGAAGTTGTGGCAAAATGTAAAAAAAATGAATATAACAAGGAAATGGTTTTGGGAACTTTGACAATCGAAGAATGCACTATGTATAAATATGTAGGTATTATATTTGCCCAGTCATTACAAGACTCTCCACACATAAAACAACACTTAAAAGGTTAACTTAAGTGTAACTGTATGGATATATATTGTATACTCTCATCGCACGACAATATAAATAGATTAACGTTTGGTAACAGTCTATGGAAAAGCTTGGTAATGCCTTCACTTGCCTATGGCAGTGCAGCATGGTTTAGCAATACAAAGGGAAGCACAGCTACTGTAAGATCATTCCAATACACCGTGGCATGAGCTATTCTACAAGTAAGAGGTACCCTGCCATAGTAGCAACAATGGGGGAGTTTAGTTGGCTACCACTGATCACCAACTTGAATAAACAGAGAGTAAAATATTGTCATGTAAAGTATAACATTCCGGCAATCAGTGTGTGTAAACGAGTAGTTTGTAATTTAGAAACAAATTTCCATTCAGGTCATAAATCTTGTTGGCCATATATGTCATAGATAACTGCAATCTGGTCCGAGATTGGACTAGATAATGTAAATTGCAGAGATACTGGTGACTGGATCTACCCATTCTGTAAGTTGTCCACGCAATACTACGTATGCGATTTTGTCAAAGACATTGACGAATAGTCATCCTTGTCATATTACAATTTGATTACGTATTGCACCCACGGGAAGAGACACATGTTCAAGATAAATGATTTCAAGGGTATTAGACTAAAATCTATAGCTAGATGTGGATATCTGGGATGGGAAGAAACATTACAAAGCTGGAATTTGTAATCTGTGTAACCAAGGTATAGAAGACTTATTTCATTTTTCTTTCACATTTGAACACTCAAAGGAACAAGAACAAAGATTGGGCGAGACTTGGAAAAATGTCTCTTGGAACATGGTTATACCCATGTTTGGGGACATTTTACTCGCTCTTCCTTAACTGCGAAATTTACGTTACTCTTTGTTATATCATTCTATTGTGACCATACTAATAGTCTATTAATGATATCTTTGACAGTGCTTGTAAAACTTTCCGAAAAGAAACATGGCATTGCCGTATGGTAGCTCTTGAAGGTACTGGTTGTGATATTTCTATACAGATTCTTAAAATCAACTGTGACACTGAAGCTAATGTATACTCCGCAAAAAAGTTATATTACAGTTTTTGGGAGATTTCAAAATTCTTCTTAACTAATAGTGACCAAATCTTTTGGTCTGAAAGGCAGTCGTATGTCTCCTCTGGAGTTTAAAAGCAAGTGTTTACTTCAGGAGTCAGAAAGTGTTTACTTTTGTGCAGCCCTAATGAGGAGAGTCAGTTTCCCAAAAATGACATAACATTGCACACACGAGGGTATGTATATATGTGGTTTGGAGATGATTCAGTGCAAAACTTTATCATCAATAAACATTTTAAGATGGAGTTGCCTGATAGTGAGTGTGTCCTGCATGGTTGGCAATCACATCATCTACACTTTTGCTGATGCGGACAAGTTTCTTGACTGTGACTGTTGCATTCCACTCTTCTGTCAACAGTCTTGCAAGTTCATGCATGGTGATTACAGCAACCTCAGCCTAACTTCTATCAGCCTGTAGGTGGCCCATGGCAATCCTGTGTTGCTCTGTAAACAATTTCGACATTTTGACAGATTCCCTGTTTCTGCAGGTTTAAAACAGTGTGTCACCAGGCCTACTGAGTTTGTCTCCCCAGAGGATCAGGTGACACACGATACTGTTTCATGCCAAACTATCCCTGAGATGCCACTATGTACATGCAGTGTTGTGCCATTTTGGGGACACCGACTTCCCTCATTAGGGCCGCACAAAAAGTACTTATTTTATGAGTATATATATATATATATATATATATATATATATATATATATATATATATATATATATATATATATATATATATATATATATATATACATATATATATCTTTCTACATTTGTACATAGCACAATATATTAGTCGCTCTGTGTAAGTCCAATTACTCTTGCTTCTCCCGAACGTCTTGCATTTTGGACTCGCTTTGGAGCCAGTTTGTGCGCTTTCATCGGTTTTGCGGTTATAAAATTTCTGCCGAGATTCATTATTTCAAAATTAAAGAAATATGGGTGCTTGCCTTTGCGGTCTTGGGCACCTCCTGGTTTTTACACTATGTATTCTTTTCAGGTTGGGTGTTGTGCAGGTACCTTTTGAAGTAAGGGAAGTTATTTGGGATCTTCGGAATTTCACGTGTATGTTTTTCTTTAAGATGGGGTTTATATTATTATATTCTGCGTTAGCACTAAGGTAAAGAATGAGATGTCTCTTTTTATACCACGTGCCTGACCAAAAAAATTCATATTGGGCATTAGAAACCATAATATTGGACAGCACGTGTATGTCACACGATAAAGCACCATGCATAAGTATAAAAACATGACGTTCCATTATGAACTCCACGTGACGTTACGAGGTGCACCATATATGGATGAAAGGACGTCACACCACGCATTTCAGATCCATGTGGCCGGTCTATTTGAGTCAACCGGAGTGCAATAAGTGCTGAGTTTGTGAGTATCAATTGCTGGATCAAGGTATACCCAGGGTTTTCCTTACATTATAAGTTCAAATGTGGCCCACCTTTTCCTTACCACCTTTCATTTTTTTACCACCTTCCACCTTTTTCCATAAAAATACATGATGTTTTAGCATAATTTGATAGAACTTTTTACCAAATCAAGAAAATTAAACATAATGTCATGTTTAACACCTTTCAACTTTTAAGCTGTCGGGAAAAGCCTGATACCATTACTTAAATTGCAGAATTGTATTTGTGTCTTTTTGCCCAGAACCACTTCCTAGCAGTCAATATCCTATTCCGCAGTTCGAACTCTTTACTCTCCATAAGCTAACCTGTCACTGTCTAACCTGTATACATATGGAATTACTATTGTCTATATTGCACACGTTCCTCTGTAAAATTTTGACATAGGCTGTATCAGCCCAAATAAATTAAAGGGTCTTCAGCGGGTAACTACTCAACATGTTTCGGAGCCTTTTACCCGTACATGGCTCTCTGAGTAGCGGCTCCTTGTCTAAGCTAAATATTCAGCAAAGACAACCCACATAATAAAGGATAAATAAGAACGTGGCAAATGATGAATTAGCTAAATGCGTGAAGTTTTGCTTATAAATTCAGAGCTTCATTATGAAAGAAGAACACCTGTCAAACAGACCATAATTACTAAATTTGTATAGTACAGGTTCAGATAAGAACAATTTGACTTACCCCTGAACCAATATGTACCCTTTCTAGCTGGACAGCTTATCCTAGTTAAACCACCCGCCAGTGTATAACTGAAGTGGAAACAAGCTGGGGCATTTTATTCAGTCCCAGTGATAGTAAAATAAACAGTTGCAACTAGACCACCTGTACAAACCAAGGGAAATCCCAACAAGGACTGCAACGATGGACATCCTGCACCAGAAATGTAAAACAAACTCTGTGATGACACCTACCCCTCAAACAATTAAGCTCTATTTAACTGCCAACTCTGAGTCAATGTATCAATTTAATGTGTCAGGTTTGTGACATTTGAGAAAATACTGTAAATTTTGAGTAAATGTGCATTTAGGCATGTCAGAAAAGAATGAAAGTCATTAGCATTTATGTCAAAAAACATGTTATAAAAAAATTTTCTTAACAGGATTTTGAGTACAATTAGGCAAGCTTGTAACTGTCGTCAGTAGCTGCTTGCTACCTATAGCCCCTGGGGGTTTGACCTTACAGAAAACAAGGTGGCCTAAAATGTCTGAAAGGTGAACATTAAAACAGAATGATGCCAAAGATAAAGTTAAGTAGCAAAACAGACCAGTCTAAAATCTGTAAATTATTGTAGCCAAACTTTCTAATAATCTTTGGATATTAACAGCTAAATTATAGGGCAAGTCAGAAAAGAATGAAAGTCATTATTTGTATTTAAGTCAAGAGAATGCAATGAAAATATATTTCTTAACCTGATATCAAGCACAATTAGGCAAGCTGGTAACTGTCGTCAGTAGCTGCTTGCTACCTATAGCCCCTGGGGGTTTGACCTAACAGAAAACAAGGTAGCCTAAAATGTCTGAAAGGTGAACATTAAAACAGAATGATGCCAAAAGATAAAATTAAGTAGCAAAACAGGCAAGTCTGAAATCTCTAAAATTATTGAAGCCAAACTTTCTAACCTTCTCGGGATATTTACAGCAACATTTGTAGAAATATTTGATCAAAAGTACATCTTTGAATCCTCTTGACTCAAGTCTATTGTAAATAAATTTGGTTCTAGATGCAAAGTCCTGAAATTTAGAACAAATACGACCAAATCTCAAAATCTGTGACAAAAACGTATTATATCCAATAGTTTCCGAAATATTACTGTCCGGGAAAGGATAATTAACCACTTCAAAGTTAAACTCATCTATTTTGTGATAGACTTTATTACAAAACCTGTCATTATAATAATGATAATAATAATAATAATAATAATAATAATAATAATAATAATAATAATAATAATAATAATAATAATAATAATAATAATAATAATAATAATAATAATAATAATAATTTAGTAACCCCCGCGAACGAGGAATTTAAAATGTCATGTGTACATCAGGATGGTTACATAAAACTTAAAGTATAAAATCAGCACCTCATTCATCTATACAACATGGCAAAGATGATTAAAATAAATAAAATGAAGAAAACTGAACCTCATTAGGTAGGGCCTCCCCCGATGGGCTGGGCATTAGTGACCTGAATATCCAAGTCCAAAAACACATCTCTGAAACCATCTGAATTGTTACCCTCCAAAGGGATATCTTTTGGGTAAATTTCTTTAGCAATTTCACTGAAATTTTGTACATTTACGCAAGCAATGTCATCAATATATCTTGCGTTGTTTGATAATTTTGTAGCCATTTGAAAGTCCTTTTTCATCAATTTATTCATATACTTAAATTCAAGCCAGGTTAAATATAAATCTGCCAGTAAAGGGGAGCAGTTGCTACCCATTGAAATGCCTTTTATTTGTTGAAAAACCAATGGTCCGCATTGAACAAAAGTATTATCCAAGAGAAATTTTATAGGATCTATCAAAGTTTCAACAGTGTAAGATTTAACGTTACTTTTTTAATATTTATTGTGTGACCAATATGCTTTCTTTCTGTATGAATTAATATTTATGTATGGTTTACCATTATGTTTAAACATTTTGCTAATTAACTCTGAAAGTGAACTTTTGACTTCGTCTATGAGTAGATTTGTGTACAGTGTAGAAAAATCAAAACATTTGATATTTATTGCCTTTACTTCTTTGATTTTAGATACAAACTCGGAAGAATTGTTAATACTCCAAAAACAATTTATTTCACAGTTTCTAGAAATTGCATTACAGTATTTACGAAAATGATTCCTAATTGCAGTCAAACACAATGTTACTTCTCTTGATAATTGCTTTGTAGTACATTTTGAAGCACCAGCTATGAATCTAGATTTAAAAGGGTTTTTATGTAATTTGGGTATCCAGAACAAAAGTGGAATAGAATGTAACAAATGTTGGATGGTTGGTTGTCCAATAAAAAGTTTTAGGGAACCCAAAAAAGTAATATTGGGCGAGGCGAATTTTTTTATTACATTTTGTCGCCCCATAAAATTTCATATTGGGCTCCCTAACATCCAATATTTGTATAATATTATGCTTGTACGTATTTTATAAATGAATTCAAGGGAAATGTATGGGCGCACCACGAAATAGCCCCGTTTACTTGGTGTGCCCATTGTAAATGGGTAGTTTTCCAAATAAATTGTCATTATATATGTATAAATGTATATATATATATATATATATATATATATATATATATATATCCATACATATATTATGTGACCCAGGTTCATGTTTACCAATTATATAACAATCCGTCAGTACTTTCGGACCTATATCCACTGTCGAGGCAACCTTCTTCATTGAACTCCAACTTTGACGCAGCGGGGGTGCTTGGCTACTGCCCACTGCGGCTACTTAAGTCATAGCCTGGGGGCGACTTCAGTGTCTGACACAATATTCCTATTCTGGGGCCCACCACCGCCAACAACTGGTAATTGCAAGGCGTTGTATTTACATTTTTAGGTAATGCTCATAATGGAAAAGTCCCATTTTTTACTTTGCATTACATTCTTTCGACAAAATAACCCTCTGCTAAAACCAATCACACATACATTTTGGATATTACCACTTCAAAATATCCAATTGGGACTAGTACCTACAGACACGTTGAAAAAAATGTTGTGTTTGACTTGACTTTACTGCAAAAATACGGCACACGACGGCCACTTTCCCGATAAAATCTTTCAGCCGGGGCTATTCTGTTTCATTGAACAACTGTGCCTGTGCAGCTATACTGTTTCCCAGGCCCAAGATAACCATCCAGACAAGATGAAACAACTCGGAAAACGGACACCTGAAACCTAGCAAAATATTAGGATAACGATCACCGAACAACCTGTTTATGCTGTTTTACTGAACAACCTGTAGCTATGCTGTTTCCCTGGCCCAAGTTAACCCTTCAGACAAGTTGAAATAAAATGCGGTGTTTGAGTTGACTTTACTGCAAAATAACGGCACACGACGGCTCCTTTCTCTATAAATTCGTTCAGCCAGGGTCGATCAATTTTTAATAGGGAAGGGTGCACTGAAACTAGCGTGGGGGGGGGTATGTTTCATAAAAATTTATTTGGCGTCGGGCCTTTTCAGTAGGGTGCCGTAGGGTTACCAGAAACACACATATATTTTGTTAGGCCTTGGGTAGCTTTGACATTTGTTGATACATGTGTAAAATAGATGTTCGTTCCACTTTTGCACATTACCTGCATTGACGTCAATTCAATTTGTTACCTGGGCACAGCCGGAGGCATTTGTTTCGATTTAAATATTGAACATTAAGGAACTTCGAATTTTTGTTGGTAAATAAAAGCTTTGTCTAAATAACTTTAATGGCAATTTATCAAAATTGAACACGCAATTTAAGCTTCGTTTGAAAATTTTACCTTTATTATTTGTTATCCAGTAGGCCTATTGGGTATCGCGTGAATTCTCAACCCGATTTAGTTCGGGAGATAGACTGAGTCGGTGCCAACATCTATGTCCCAAAGTGTTAGTTGAAATTCGAAGTAAAAATATAGCAAGTGCACATCAGTTAGTATGTCAAAATACCTTCTTTGGTAAATTTATGACAAACACATTGAATAAGAGTATTGTCCCTTAATTCAAAGTCAACAGGTGTTTCCTGTGATTTTTCAAATAGCTACTGTACACACTAATTTTGCAGCTTACACTATAATATATGGCACATACAGCAATTTCCCATGCATCGATATGACATCAATCCTCGTGACAAGTAAGTATATTGTATGCACAATACTGAGTTTTGTTGTATATAACTCCGTTTGTAATCGCGTTAAAGTTAGATATGTCAAAATGTCTCTCGTGTAAAATATCCGTCTAAATATGATAAAAGTAGTTCTTTTTGTACATTGCGTAGTTTCCTGTTCCTTGCTTCAACTGCCCCTCCCCCACTCCCCACCCCACCCCCACCGCCTGTTTTCATGCCAGTGCCCTATGATCCAACTCAATTATATTCATAAATGTAGGTCTTATGATAAAATATATACAAACTTCGGTCTCGCAATAAAAGATCAGAGTGTACCTCTAATAGCAGCACCGTGCTTTCATGTTTTATTTTCATAATTACCTTAAGACTGTGCTATACGTACTTCCAAACGCAAAATGGGCGTTTTATGTGTGTTCATTGACATGTAAATATACAGGTATCAATGAAAGGGTTGTTCGCATGACAGATCTCATGTAATGTTTTGATCCTTCGACACCACATTTGGTCTGCAATAGACACGTGCAAGACGCGTGGATTTTGTGCTCATACTAAGAATATATTGCACAAAACAGGTGCAATTATTAATGATTAAAAAACATGTACATTGACACACGACTTTGATAACCATGTGAACTCTTTCAATACTGAAGTACAGACCGAGGCTACAACTTTCTTCGGATTGATTCGGTTTAGGTGCATTGGGCCTTAAGCGCGCTGAGGAAAGCTGTTGATGCAATCTTTACAAGCTGCTGGCGATCTTTTTACCCCCGAACTAGAGATATGCAGGGACTTGAATGAAAGGCTTTAAGACTTTTTTTATCAGGAATTTGAAGATGGAATCATTGTAGTAATGCAGACGAACACAACTTTTTTTTGATTAGCAGGTGAAGGGTTAATCAAAGTTGGGGTGGGTCTTTTTTAATTGTTGCTTGTTTGGATTTTTTTGTTTTGTTTTGTTTTTGCTTTGCTTTGGTTTTTTTTCTTCCCAATGTACTTTGAGTAACATGGTGCAAATCAGGAAGGTCAGCATTATTGAATAGCATTAACAGGTGGTGCAACACTATTATGGGCACAATCCATATGGAGTCTCACATATGGCAAATCATTATTTTCATAATGCAATCAAAATGAAAGCAAGTCGGTCAATGAAAAACGAAAATTTAATCAGAATGGTTTGTGTACAATGTAAAATACATGAGGATATAAAAAGATTCTAGCTTCAAACATATCACTTCCAAATAAGAGTGTGTTCAGGAAGTGGAATTGTGGTTAAGTGTCTTGGTCTTTAGTCTCTACCAGCACACTGTTTACCATTCATCTTTGATTCGGGCTTTCCACTGCGATATACTTGTATTGACTATTCTTTGGACTATAAAAAGATTCTAGCTTCAAACATATCAATTTCAAATAACAGAGTGTTGTGTTCAGTAAACGGAATTGCTGGTTGAGTGTCTTTGTTGTTAATCTACATCAGCACACTGCTTACCATTTATCTTAAATTCAGGCGATCCAGTGCAATAAACTTGTATTAACCATACTTTGGGACCAACTGTGCGGCAAACAAATGTTTCATCTACAGTGCCTTGATTCGAACCTCGACAGAACGATAAACATGTATTGACCATACTTTCGAATAATCCTTTCATGCTTAAGATAAGACTGAGTGAACACCTTTCCTTGGCGGGGTTTGGGCGTAAATCGCTCCAAAAAACCCGGATGTAAATCGTAGTCCGCCTCAATCTTTTCACATAAAATTATCGTCAACATAAAACATTTTTGCTAAGAATTGTAGATGATAGCTATGATGATAATGTACCCAAGGGCAACAGCTTTCCTTGGTGCTGCTTGGGTGCATTGCGCGCGAGTGTCAACTTCAGTTACTGGGTGAAAATAAAGTGAATGCTGGTAATTACACTCTGGAAATTGCTATGAATTTCATTTTACAGTTGGGTACTTTAAGCTTCTATAACTTTGTCCAATTTTGGTTATTTTAATACGAGAATATAGCAGAATTTCTCAGAAATGCGCATAATTTTTGGCTTCAGTGTTGTTTTGAATGCTCATAACATTTCTCTGGCTATTACATGATTTGTAAGGCATGATTCAACATTATCATCATTTTGAATTTGTACTTGGGGTACCACATTTCATGACCCCCCCTCCCCATATTAGTACTTTAAAAATTATGCTTTTCTGAAAAAGAAAAAGAAAAAAACATACCAAAATTGCACAAAATAGCCCATAAATTGACCATCATTTTCCATATATTCTGTGAAAGTGTACAGACCCATTTAACCCCCTCCCCCTTGCGTACTGTAAGTGCTAACTAAAAAATGGTGAAAATGTTGAACCATCCCTAAGACTAATGGATAATCAAACTGTTTTGTTATTGTTTATGCTAATGATTTTAGTCGGACTGGATATACTATAGTTTTAAATTGTTTAAAAAAAAATTCCACGGCAGAGTTGACATCCTGTGAACATACAATGTAGAACTAGTCATGCAAGTCTAATAATAATTCGTTAAGTATTTTTGTTCTGATAACTGGTTGACAGCGAGGGGAAGTTATGATGTGATACATCAGAGTAGAAGGTCCATTTAAAGTGACTACAGAATGATCAGGAACATTGTGAAAAATATTATCTATTCTAATGGCTGTTATGTCAATGGGCCTTCATGAGTTTAAAAAAATAATACTTTCCTGGTTAACATAAGACTGAGTCGACACCTTTCCTTGGCGCGGATTGGGCGCAAATCGCCCCCCAAAAGGGCCCGGATGTAAATTGTCGCCTGCCTCAATCTTTGCACATAATATTCTTGTCAAGCATCTCGCCCAACACGCGCCAAGGAAAGCTGTTGATCTAGGGCATGCTATCATTTGAGGTATCATCTACAATTCTCAGCAAAAAAAAAAAATTATGTTTGCGAGAAATTTATGAGAAAAGGTTGAAGCAGACGACAATTATATCCCTGCCCTTTGGGGTGATTTGAGCGGGAAAGGGATAAATATGCAGCATGTTGACTGTTCGTTTGCCATATTTTGAATCAGTATTTTCAGTACAATAAGCTTCCAACGATTATACATTGACATAGACTATACCGTCCAATGATATCCTTCATCCAATATTACATCTATCTATGGTAATTTATTGTTTTGTTGTTTTGCAACGGTATTTGTATTATTTTCTTTCTTCTGTCTTGTGTGTAATGTGATTTGTGGGTATATTGTGTGATATGAGTTTTTTTTTGGGGGGGTTGTGTTCTTGTAACTTGTGTTTTCTATTTTTATGTGTTGTATTAACATAATATCATATTTGTAATTTGATGCAGTTAATAAAGTTTATTCATTCATATTCATTATTCATCCGGGCCCTTTAGGGCGATTTGAGAGGGACAGGGATAAAGTATGCAGCACGTTTGCCATATTTTGAATCAGTATTTTCACCACAATATACTTCTCGTGATTTTACACTGACACACACTTTACTGTCCAATGATATCCTTCATCCGATATACAACGTACTTTGGTACTGGCTGCGGAGTACAGCAACATATTTTGGGCCATACCACGTGCAGTAACAGTACCATCACTACGGTTCAGACTATGCAGTGCATTGAAGTTCAACCTCCACAAGCAAGTTGACAGAGGATATGCAGCACAAAGTATTTTCATTTTCCGTTTAAGCTTCAAGTTTTTTCGTCATGTGTATCTGCATTACAAAGTTCTACCTGTATTTTTTTTTTCTATTTCTGCGGCAGGGTTCCTCCACATGTATAAGACAATATTTCTGAATTGAAGGACACTCTTCCTATCTTACGGGTTATTGTCACTAACCGATTCTGAGGCAGGATAGGAGTAGCAGCGAAAATGTGCGGACATTGACTCTGACTCTCAGTAACTTTGCAGAACTTCAAGCCATGGACCTTACAGCACAAAGAATGACAGGATTAAGTCTAAACCACAGCCTTCCCAGAAGAGTATAGACCACCAAATACAAAATAACTGCCATCCACATCGCGAAACAGTTTTACATACAAGTGGTCATCATAAACAAACTGTAAAAATGTCATTAGAATATCGGACTTGAGAGTGTTCAAACGGTACACAAGCTTACAGATTTAGGTTTGTTAAGTTTCGCTTTGTATTAAATACAACTAGCAGTGGAGGTGACGCATAACAAAATATATTCCTCGATATGATGTTCAGATGTTCAGCGTTAAGACGTGTTGCCCAAATCTGCCGTATTTTCCAAATACACAGTCCCTTCTGCAAGATTCCCGTCAGACAGCCAACAATTGAAGTACTTTCCCTCACCAAAAATGGTGCACCCTTCAGAACAAATCATCTTTCGACTGAAAATAATTATACATAGACATTAAAATGAATACATATTTGTGTAAATATCAACACACTCCAGTACATTCTGACGGATACCTTTATAAGGGGACCATACGATAACCCGTTAATTCACTAAGTGCACGGCGCCACTGCTTTGTATAAATCAATGACAGAGTAAAGGTATTAAATTTCGCAGGTATCTAATATCACAGGTGTTTCATTCTATATGTTGAGAGGGTTTTTAAAAATCGAGAACTGTCATTTTTACTTTTCAAATATGTACGAGTGTAGACATATCATTACTTATGCACTTTACAATGAAATATCTTTACAGGTGCTATAAATGTGCGTCTTGATAATAGAGTGTAGATACCATTTCCTGGTATACCAATGAATGAGATATAGTTTTTCGTCGTCATCAGTCGCCTTAGCTCAAATACTATCAACAATTTATTTTAGCATTGCTGCATTATTTCTTTACTTTTTAAATATCAAATTTACAAAAATACAGTGTTTATGCCACATAAATATCAATCGACGAATACAAATAAAGATATAGATATATAAAATTGAAGAAAAGATCAGTATCAGTGGATGTTACACTTGCCTTAAAACTTAAAATTTTCTAGCGATTAAGCGCTGTAAAGCAAGCGTCAAACATGAGCTGATAAAATATGACTTACATCATGACACATGTCAATCATCATGTCGATGGTTCTTTGTTGGTTATATAATAAATCATAATTGTATTCCAGTGCCACCAATAGCCGAAAATAGCGTTCTAGCGCTTTGCTCTTCCTGAAATTAAAAAAACAATAATGAATAAGTCACCGTGAAAAGTGGTTTGACCTACGATTCCTGTACTCAACCTAATTACTCATTCGCTCAACCATGTCATTTAGGTCAAAAGGTGTGATTCTCCATTTATGGCCAGAGGATACAATGGAAACGTACCTTACCACATAAAACCACCCATACACCAAGGGGGTACATAGTTTAGTTTAAACATATTCATTTATCCTGGATTGCCCAATACTACATCAAGATACTAAAAAGTTGGCTCTTCAGACAAATACATATGCAAGCGCTTCCTGCAGGTTTACCTTCACGAGTCTCATTTTAACTCAGTGCCCTGGGTTATTGTTCCTTTTTCAATCTTTTTGATGCGGATAAGGTCTTCACTTGATGATGATGATAATGATTTAGATGACACTCAACAGTGTCGTTCTTGTATAGTAGGACAGCCCAATGCATGGATGACATTACCGGTTGTTGGTGGAATAATTTTTGAAAATGTAAAATTTGCAACTGTCCCTGCTGGAGTTTACACATTTGCACTCTCAAATTTTCAACAAACGTACATAAATGTAGCTATATATTTATACATGTGTACATACACACACACACACACACACACACACACACACACACACACACACACAAACACACACACATATATGTATATATATATATCTATATATATATATATATACATACATACATATATATGACTTGGTTCATTATTATATGTCTTTGCACGTAGATTTCTGTACAAGGTAAAAAAAAAAAGCAGACAGACAGAATATGGATGAATTGCGTATTTTCTTTTTCTTATATTTTATGTGCCAAATCATGTCTGATGTTGAAAATATCATAAAAGTTAGAAACAGATATTATATCCAGAGATATATACACTCAGAAAGATGTTCCGGCCATGCAAATGACCAGGAGCCACAGATTAACTAACTGCATTAAGCTAACTGGCAGTAGTATGACGATATTATTGCCATTTAGATAAATGAAATTATGGAACTTAAACATTCACAGAGACAGATGAAATGGTATTCAAATGGTTAAAAAAATCAGAGTATAACCAAAATATAACCTTAACAGAATTTTAATCTTTACATATTGATCTGCAAAAAATACAGACATTCCTGTGTGTATAAGGTAACTAATTTGATGATCAGAAGCTAAAATCAACTTTATTGGTCTGCTAATCCACAAAATAGAGAGCAATATGGTGTCAATTTGTTTCGTTAGTGACATGTTCCAGGTACAAGAGTGAAATCAAATTCATAATAATGATTCAAAGTAAGTCATATATCTTCATAAATTACTTCATATCAGTAAATAGTGAATTATCTCTTTTTGACGAAGCATGCCTCTTTAAATGAAGTGTCTAGATTATTTTCAAATAGTTAATACACGGGAACAGGGAGAGTATGCTGAATTTCCCATTAGTGATATGTCCTGTTAGTGACACTAAACCCATCCTTATTGTGTTTTTCAATCTGTTCATCAATTTTTTATATTTTACAAACAGAATGTATGTGACTTTTGCAGTTAAGGTTATACTTGTTATGGCTAGATCATTTTCCTGTGTGTATATTTATCTCTCCATTATACAAACCGTTTGTTTGAGCTCCAAATAACAAAACTGCATTTCATTGAATGGGTTACGAGAAATAAATCGAAAGGATTTGTTAACATTAAAAGGCCTTCAAGAAAATGATGAGGCTGTCAATAAAAAATATTGAAAGCTTCTAAATAGCTAGTGCTTCTTGACCACATTGCACAGAATTACAGCGCAGAATCAGATTCCATATAAAACATCGTATTTATCATACTCCATGTTAAATCAATGGAAGTGCTTTTTTCTTTTTCCTTTTTTTTTAAGCTGGAGTATATTATAGGAGAAACCTTGAGACAAACAGAAAACAAAGACGTCCACAAAATTTCTATGCTCCTTTTGCGTCAGGTTGGTTTGCCTTGCCAAGTACCATCCGTCGCTTCACACATTTCCCGCATGATCTCGGCATAGCGGCACTTTTCGATTGTTACTTGTTTGACCTTATTGTTGACACGTAACAACAGGTAAGGTACACTTCAGAGTGTCATATTGTACACCAATTGATCAACGACTACCTTGGGGGACTGGTTCTTTTACAAGTTATTATAACTATATTGCCGCTACGACAAGTTTCATGGAAAAAAATGTTTATGCAGTCGACCCTCGATATCTCGTCTTTGCAAATTAGATATAACAGGTGATACAGTGGTACCTGCTATTTACGACTGCCCCTAATGCCAGACGAAAGTGGTCACACATTGCAGGTGGCCTTTAATTGCAGGGACATTAACAAAGGAACAAATGTCTAGTGTCTGGTATGGATGGTCTTAAACACTAATGTGGTCTCTCATGAGAGGTGGTCTTTCAAGCAGGTACCACTGTAGTGGAACCCGAATGGAAGTATCCAAACTTGATATCCTCACAGCCTTCCTATATTTCAACATGTTAACTATAAAAAGTCCCACAGCTGACATCCGTATAAAGGCTTACAATAACTTTTTGTATTTTGTTGATGAATGATATGATTAAATTGAGAGATAGTCAGGTTCACCTTGTATATATTACAAATCCGTCCAAAATCTCGAATATTTTCCTCTGAACGTAAAACTATGCACCTGCCTAGATGTTTCAAAGAGGTAACCGGGTGAACCTACTCGCCTTCCATGTGAAAAGAAAATGAGTTCAACATTATCTTTACCAAACATGCACACGCCATAATGTGTATTGTTTTGTAGCGTATGAAACCTTCCAATAGCTATACTTACTCTTTTCCTAAATGAGGGTAATATTCTTCTATACTTTTCCTTGGAGGTTTTTCTGACCCAGTGAGAGAAGTGTTGTCGCTATCGTCTAAAGAGAGAGAGAGACAGAGAGAAAAAACGAGCACCCATACATCCATATACATATATGTCGTGTATATTGTCTATGCTTCATACAAAAACTATCTGAGGAATATCACTGTTGAACTCAAAATCGTTAAATTTATCATCAGTGAAGATGTACGAGTATTTGATAACAGAACACCTTTCTGATGCAGGCCAAAGATGAATGCAAATTTAAGCCAGTTTCAACAAAATGTCAAAGCATCTGACCAAGCCTCTTCTTTATAGGTATATTTCCTTTATTCTGTTATGCAAAGCAGTGAGACCGCACAACAAATTCCTGTTGCTGGTACCAAGATGAATGCATATTTAAACAAGCCTCGACAAACAAAAGGTTACGAAGTCAATGAGACAAAATTGTCGAAAGTCTAAAACTGAAATAAATAAACAACAACAAAAAAAAAACAAATAAATTACTTACTTAATTAATTATTTAAATTTAAAACATGCTAGGAAATATTTTATTGTTCTTAATGGATCGAATACAAAATAGATCTGCCTGTGGAAGCAAGATTCAAGCAATCTTTCATGTTTCCGATTTTAACTTTGTCTGCTGTTCAAATAAAACTAGAGTTTAGTGCAACGTTGAAACATTCAAAAGAGACTCACCATCAGCATATTTTGTCAAATATTTTTCTTCTTCCTCGTCCTCTTCATCTGTCAACTAGACGCAGTGTGTACTATTAACTGTCTTGCCATCATCGATGGTCAAGTGCCCTTTAATGTTAGATATTTATTTGCCCTCTCATCCCGCAAAAGGTTCTGTTTATATGGACTATTACAATTATTGCTGATTTCAATTACTCATAAAAGACCTCTTTATGCACAAGCATGCAGAGCTCCAGAGGTAGCCCAGGTCATCAGCCTTCCTCGCCTTACTCTGGGCATTGTGTCCAAAGCATCAAGGATAGCTGTTGACTCAATCAGTCTTCCAGCCCAAAGTTCAAAGGGTTACATTTCAATTCTGTTTCAAAAGCACTCAATCTGTATTCATGATTAAACCCACTAACAGAGTTCAGCTGCAAATTAATCCTAGAAGTTTGTGTCCGTGCTTTTTTTCCTCCTTCTCTCTTTGTGTGTGTTTGTGTGTGTGTGTGTGTGTGTGTGTGTGTGTGTGTGTGTGAGTGTAATTTTTGTTTGTTTTGTTTTTGTTTTTGCTTTGTTTTTGTTTTGTTTTTTTGCTAGATACTTGAAGTTTCGGATTGATGTGTGTTACACGTATAGATCTAGGAAAACTGTGCAGCGCAAGGGTCATGACGTCGCCACTTTAAATGCTATGAACTCTTTGAAACCGGTATTTTAAAAAAAAAAAAAAAAAAAAAAGCATATAGAACACTGCCCCGGTGTTGATAATTTCATAGTTCTGTTCATATAGTTGGTTTAAACTGCTTTTCGGGTTTGTAATTAACGGGTTGAGCATTTTTCTGTAAAGGCTAAAAACTCGTGAACCTACAAATTTGAACAACATTGACTAGCTGTCTGTGGCAAGAATTATAGTAGGACATGGAAAAGTCGAAACTGATGGACGAAATCAGAACTTAACCAGCGTTACTTTAATCTGCTAACTTTTATCTTTCTATATATTTCCTGTTTAAGAACTTCAATAACGAGACAATAAGTGTGAAAAGCAAGGAGGTAACAAAAGGACGAATTAGTCCGTCTTTTTCTTCCTACAGTACTCCCAGTTTGAACAAGTATTTCTCAGTGTGTGACAGATTTCTTTCATACTTGTACTTGCATGTTTTATACTTGAGAAATACAACTTATTTTGCATAGTTTGCCATACCTTTCTCCTTTTCTTTTGAGCTTCATTTTGCGCTTCCAGGGTCAGTTGAAAGTTGTCAACTAATACTGCTACGAACAAGCTGTAATTCATGACACAAATCAGTTCTGAACAGAACGACAAATCTGAACAATTTGTAACAAAATATTGTACGCATAAAGTTAATGCTTGCATAATACTGTATCGGGGCTAATTGTATACATATATGTATATGTATAAAAATGCATATACAGCCCTGTGTGTGTGTAGACTAAAATTAATGGAAAATATGATAAAAGTGGCAAAAGGTTTATGACTGAATTACGTCTGCAGATGTTCATGCACTTAATGGTTGGTTCACATTAATATGATATTGGCCAGCAACACCATTCTGAAATTGCTAATTTTATCTTCTAAATATTTCCTGTAACTTAAGCTACATGCTTGAGATTTAATTAAACTTACTTTAGAAATACAAAATATTCCACCACGATATACAGCAAGAGGTAGAGGAATATTGTCCAGTTTGCTAAAAGAAGAAATTGAAATACATATACATGTGCCAACATATCTTACACAAAATGAGTGTAATTCTATCATTTTAAACATTTTAGAAGAAAATATTGTGCGACTTTGGGACAGATTTATGTGCTCTGCTGAAGTGTCCCTTGTTAAAAACGTTCAAATCACCTCAAAGACCAATGGCAAAGTACTGCTCTCACGCCCTCATTTAGCAAACTCTATTAAATGTGATCGTCACAGTCTGCGTTTTATTCATGTCAAATATATTACAAAGTACAACTTCCAACAGCAAACATAAGCCCCCTCATGCCGAAAGGCGTCCACTCTTGAGGCTGCACCCCGATGTGTACGTGTATGCATGCGCGCCACAACCAGCGGGAGATGCGTCTGTCAGACGGGTCTCCGGAGTCCAAAAGAAAAGCAGGAACCGACTTGTGATCACATTTTTTAGAGTGCAGAGCCCACACATGTGAGCTTTCCGAAACTGCGGTAAAAACAATCGCTTGAAACCGGAAACTAGGCCTATCTAACAAGTGCAAGGTTCTCTATGTTAGGTAAAACCAGAATTTCTGCCAGGAGTCCCCAAAGAGTGGCACTGGACACATTTGTTATCCAGGAGCTAAAAATTATCACCCAAGAGTGACATGGAAGTTGCGGACTTCTGGATTCTAGTCCAGATCATTAAGAAAAACCTAGTTGGGTACAAATGCATTGGAATCAAAACTGTCTCCGGGAACTTTGTGATCTTGCTTGTAAAGCACCGGTGGTAGCTGGTGTTACTTTTCGGACTTGTCCCACCACTCTCTGCTTGGTGAGTCAGATTCCTCGCTGCTTTTTCCAAAACACAGGTAAAGAATGGAATGTGTAACTATACAATTTCCTCCTGTGGCAAAAATACAGATGGCCTGTGATGGATCAATACCTTGTTTCTAGGAGATTCTATTTGCTTTCTAAGAACTTTGTGAAATGGTGCCCAGCTGGGTTAAACGTGTGAGTCACCACTGGGGTTGACAATTTGCGAATTGGGACCTCTTCCAAGTCATATTAATCCTTCACAGTCTGTGGACCAGCAGCAATGGCAGCTTTTACCTTGTGGCATCAGACTGACAACAAGGAGTCCAAGTCTCGCAAGGGTCTCGTCTGACAGACCGAGTCCAAGTGTGGAGTTCAGTGAACTTTGAAAAGTCAACACACTGGCCACATCGATCAGAAATACGAATTATGTGGAATGTATTTGCCCCAGTTAAACCGTACACCAGTATGATTCAAGATACTATGATCCAACTGACTGAACACGTTCGACTAGAAGATCTGTAAAAATATCCCCAACGAGAAAGAAAAAATATTTTTTAAAAATCAAATGATTATCACAGTGCCACCTAGTTAGCAAACTTTGTAGCCACCCACCCAGGGTACATCCCTATGAAGTTTGAAGAGGGTTTGGTCACCACTTTTTGCAAATAGTATATACACATACTTTACAGTAATGTCCTAATACCAGCCATAGTAATATACTCTTATTGATCACTGTTCAGTTTCAAAACTGCATCGAAAATGCAGCAGTGTCACCTTTAAATAATTTGATTTGTAAACAGATTGCCACATATATAATGTTTGTGGAATGCGGTGTCATATACAATGTCAAGCTTTAATGTACATTCTTCAGGTTGCAGTAGTCATTATGCAGCGCTGTAATGAAGACATTCATTGTCAAAAGCAAAAACAAAAACATACATTAAGGTACAGTGTTTGTGAAATATGTGCATGTAATATAGGCCCAATATTCTGCAGTGTCTCAATACATGACTTTTATATCCATGTATAAATATGATATTGATGTTAAATAATTGTACAAAAAAAGGTCAAACAAGTGAAGTTATTCAACGTAAAACTATTATTGAGAAACAGTACTCACCATACGTCACTTAAGCTGGCTCCCACGCACTTCTGGTGCTTTGCCAGAACTCCCATAATAATTTCATGGGTCCAGTGCCCTCTCCATGCTGCCCCCAATGTGTCAATCTTGTGATTGTCTCTGATGGCAGAGATTGATGGGCAGTCAACCCCAAAGGGCCCAGATTACTTACACCACATGCAATTCAGAGACCACTTGGACTGAATCACCTGCGATTGGCAGAACAGCAGGTCAACCTGGATATTCAGGCAGCCCACAATGTGCCGACAGAGGAGCTTGATGTCATTCTGATAACACCAGAACATGATCGACTTGCCAGAGAGAACAACCGTTTCAATCTGGTACCTCCCTAGTTTTTTATGTATGCAACCACCGTATGGTTGTCGCACATTGCCAGGACGTGTTTGTTCTCCACCTGTGAAGAGAACTGGACAAGAGCACAATGAATCGCCTCCAGTTCTAGCCAATTAATGGTGAACAGCTTCCACAGATGTGCTCCAGCCCTGTAGAGAAGCATCAGTGAACAGAATCACCTTGCTGTTGAATAGCACCAGGGACTGCCCCAGCCGGAGGGGGGTACCTGCTCAAATTTTTGGAGGGGCTGTGTGGCTCGACCTTTCAAAAAACCCACCCTTTGTTAGGGTACTTTTTCACAAAAATGACATCTTTGTTCGGGAATTTTTAACCGAAATAGCAGAAAATGTGGTCCAGAATTGGTGTAAAAAGTGCTTTGGACCTTAATTAGGGATGGGTCAACATTATCATCATATTTGAACTAGTACTACGGGAACAAAATTTCATGACCCCCTCCCCCCAAATTAGTACTTTAAAAATGATGATTTTGCAAAAAAATCATTCCAAAATTGCACAAATAGGCCCAAAATTGACCATCATTTTCCATATTCTGTGAAAGTGTAAAGACCCTTTTACCCCCCCCCCCCGTACTGTAAGTAGCAATTCAAATAGGCCAAAAATTCACCATCGTCATCATTTTCCATATCCTGTGAAAGTGTAAAGACCCAGTTAAACAAACCCCCCCCCCATGTACATTCACCCGACGCGACCACCAATTCAGAATCAGCTGATCAAATGGCTGAACCCCAACATACTGAGACAAGAGACAAGTCTAGTGATCCCAGAAGCTGAGCTGGATAGGCCGCTGATGAAAACCCCTCAGAGGGACTTCCGAGTCCGTGGACATCAACATCCTGATAAGGCACATCCACTGATGTGCCATCAGGACAGACGCTCTCATGAACTGCTTCAAGAGAAAGAGTGCTAATAGTCTCTTCGACCTGTCATCTGAGGGGCGACAGATGAAATCGACTGTCAAAAATTGAGCCCCCAGGAACAAGAACTCCCTCCTGGGAGTCAGGCTGCACTTTGGGAGATTCACAATTAGATGTAACTTCAAACACAGATTCAACATGAACTTCATGTCCCTCAGAAGAAGGCCCATGTCCTGAGATCGCAAGCGCCTATAGTCCAGAAAAATTGTGCAACCGAATCCCTTGCTGGTGCACAAACACAACCACCTCACTCATAACCCGAGTAAAGAACAGTGGGGCTGATGCTAGGCCAAACATCAGAGCTCGGAACTGAAAAACTATTTTGTCGACCACAAAGCACAGAAATTTTGGAAAAGCTGCCGGTCAGCCTCCGTGTCAGGTGGATTGAAGGAAAAGGGAAGTCTTGATGGTGGAGGGGAGCTGCCTGCAAACTCCAAAGCGTTCCCATGCCGGACAATGTTTCTCATGGAAGCATCATCTCTTATACAGTCCCAGGGGTTGGCAAACAACACTAGTTGGCCACTGGCCAATCCATGCCAAAAAGGAGGACAGGGACTGTAGACCAGTGGCACTGCAGAAGAATTGGACTACTGGCGCGTGCCCCTGGGGGCAAGACACTGGCTTCTGCCTGCCCTTAGGGTGAGAAGAGCTTAGAAGGCTGGATACCCTTCTTCACTGGCTTCTTCTGCTGCTGCTTCTGTGGTCTGTGGCTGGCATGCTGCAGGAGGGAAGATGAACCCTTGGTCGACTTCACCCTTTAAAGCAAAGCATCATCAAGAGACTTCTGCTGCTTCTCTTTGGCCTTGTTATCCCCCCTCTCAAGGAGGGGTATAATTTCCTTACCAAAAATCCCAGGAGCCATTGGATCCAGGGGCAGCTGGTAAGCATCTCTGCTTACCACTGTTGGCAGGGCAGCCATGGAGAGGAGCCTATTATGGCACGCCAATATTGCCGTCAGCTGTTAGAGGGAGAAACTTAACCTTGGGGCCGCCTCCACACCTTCCACTGACATGGGTACAGCCCTGGGCTGTGCCACCATGTGCTGCAGGACCACCTACCCAAGGAGGGTTTTCCACATGCAGGTGACGTTCACCCTGAACAGTGAAGCTGGCCTCTCTGCCCTAGAGGGAGACTGGTCGATCTTGTCTGCCACCTCCTTGCAACTGAAGAAATGACTTTGTCTTTCAGCAGTGGCATGAAGTGACTTAGACTCTGCCACCTTCTTCTCTGCTGCCAATCGGGAGAAGCCAGCACCATCTGCATTGGAATCCTCACTCAGGAATTCCAAACAGTCGAGGTCGAGGATATCTTTGGCAGTGGGACATTCCTGGAGATCGTCACCACAGCCAAGAAGCATATCCTCTAGGCACTCTTCTTCAGTCATCGCCCATGTCTGAGGCACTGACAACACAGAAACCTCAGGTACTGATGTGACGAGTCTTAGATACAAGGACACATTGCGTCTGCAGATCCTCCCACACATGGAGAGTCTCTACAGACAGAATGCCTGAAAGGAACTCACCCACGGGGGAGGCCACACTGGCTGGCTGGAATGCATGAGGTGAATTGGCCTAGGCCCCGTTAGATCTGGGGGAGAGACAGCTGTCACTGCTTCTTGCACCAGCTGAGTGGTCACCACACCTGACCCATCCACAGTCTCTGCAGGGGCAGGCTTGAGTGCTGAAGCACTCTTGCCTGCGGGCACATCAGCGTAGGTCACTGGAGAGGCTACCTCACCAACAGAAGGCAGATGTACTGCTGGATCGACCTCCATTGGGGAAGGAACAGACCATGGAGATGCTGTCCCCACTGGAACTGTTCCGGTGTTGGGGCTGGTGGCATGGAAAACCACTCCATGCCCATCCTTTCCACTTTCCAGATGTGGGGCAGCTGAGGTAGGTGCAGGCCTAGCCTCAGCTGGTGAAGTGCCTGAACCACAGTTCTGGTGCTAGACCTTTCCTTCCAGAGAAGGAGTAGAATGGGGGCAGTGCTGCCTCTTCCTCTCCCTCCAATGAGGCAGCCTAAATGCTCGTTATGTGGGGAAGGAGGAAGAGGAGAGAGTGGCCAAGAGGTCCGCTTATCTCCACTCGCAAGCATCACGGTGATGGCCAAGTCTTTCCTGCCGAGGACCACCATGTGGTTGGAACCCTGGCCCTTAAATAGCCAGGGACCAGGTGTTGCCAACATGGGAGGATCAGTGGAAGCTACTGCCCTCACTGCACTAGATAACTTAGGCTTTGGTATAGCAGCCTTTGACAAAAAAATGCCTATACATGCAGGAACGATACGCTGGATGGTCATCCCAGTAGGTCAACCCGTGGTGGTTGGCGTCCCAACGGGACGCCCAACTCCACATGGTTATATACATTGTCAAAACCTGGACTGACTAAGTTGGAGATAGAGCTAGTTTCCCAGGACACCTATCAACTATCACACGACGTGAAAGGAAAAATCAGGAAGACCGAAAAGGTAAATGAAAAGCGGGAGCTTCCAACAATGCGCGTCCACCACAAAATGGATGCTAGAGTAGGAAATTGAATTGCACATGCTCGCTTGTACGCTAGTACGTGTTGGTGCCACAAGGAGCGTTGTGCCATGCCATAGTGCCTGGGGCCTAATAAAGCAGTATGGCGACGGCACTGGACGCATAGAATTTTTATGGGGGCTCTGGCAAAGCACCATAAGTGCGTGGAAACCAGCTTAAGTGACCTGTGCTGTTGTACTGTGTCCTTTTATAATAGATATTTTACTGTAGTCAAATTGGCTCTTTGGTTGTCTTTTGTTTTCAGGTTATTAATAATTTAAAAAAAACAAACTAACCTGGATTCTTCTTGACGGCTTTGGAGTAAATATCGAACCAATCATCAAGCGTTAGCAGCTGAAACAACGTAAAAAATGCTGGGAAGATGCCACCAAATCGTTCCGGGTCCATTTCAGAGAATAATCCTCGACCGATCACAGCAAACATACCTGAGTGCCAGTTAATGGGGGTATGGTGCAAATTTGAAAAACAACAGCAATTGTAAAGAACCAATTTTTGATGACCTTAGTAATGTGATTTATAATTCTAAAATGTAACAAAGATACAACAAGTACACAGTGATCTAAAGGATCTATGTCCCCAGCCACAATATACATAAGAAAGCTATACAATGTATACAGCATGTCTGAATGCACAAAAAATGATATGTTCTTGGACCCTGTGACTTTGAAAAGAGGTCAAGATCAAAAGCAATATATGGCGCACATGCCCTTGGTATGATGTAGCTCTGGTATAAATTTCATTATTCTATCTCTAAGGGTTCTAGAGATATGCTGTCAGACACAGGAAAATGGATTTGTTCTTGGGCCAAAAGCACTACACAGCGCACATGCCCATGGTTTGATGCATCTCTGGTATAAATTTCATTATTCTACCTCTTAGGGTTCTAGAGATATGCTGCCGGCCGGCCAGCCGGCCGACGAACGGATGGACACGGCCCCTATCCCCACTAACTCTATGTCCCCCTATGCCACCTTCGGTGGCGGGGGCCAAAAAGCGGTGCAGAATTTTTCATGAGAAGTCTCTTGCAACATGGGCAATATCAGTTAGCGCCTTACCAACACGGAATTGGTTGTGTAAGTATATAGATGTGAACTCGATTCTCAGTCTTAGTGACGGTTGAAGTTCAGGCAAGGGTGATTTTCTTCATACATAATTATATAATAAATTGATATTATGATTCAAAGTACAATTTATTTCTACATAATACTGATCATTAGTTTAAGCGCTGTTAAAAAAAACTGCTCATGTGTACGGCCAGCATGTTCCTCAACTAGAAACACTTCATAGTGATACATAAGCAGCGCTTCAATTACTCGTAAACTGGTCCGGGAAAAAAGTTTGTAAGCACAAACGGCAAAACTTGTCACCAGTCGGTCTCAATTCACTTAAAACCCAAAAGAAATCCACAAGTGCCATTGCCAATTAGGCAAACCATTTGTAGCCACCACCACCCCCCCCCCCCCAAGTCTGTTGTGAAGGCATTGCCAGTTATTTGAAATCGTAATTTTTTAAAAAGTTCTTTGTGTTTTATATTATAAGGATACACATGAATAGGGATATGAGGCCCACAATAGCTCCCATAGACTGAATCGATTGCAGGCAAGTCGTCATGATGACCTGAAGATTCGCCAGGAGTCTACGAATAGAAATCACAGACTTTAATATACAATCAAATATCGCGTGTTTCTTCATTGATTGGCTAAGATTTCACGACAATGATGCAATACAATGGAAAAAATATAATAAACTCTGCGCTTTAAACCTTTTTGTCCTCAATGTAGGATTCGATGGGCCCGCCTTCATAACCCTAATCGGCAACTTCCCCATAGGATCATGGGGGGGGGGGGGCACACACTCAACATCAGGGTGGGTGGGTGCAGCGGGCATTTTTATACAATACCCTATCTTAATCCTACACCAGATGTATAAAAGTTACCCTTTCTTAATCCTGTAATGTGTTGAAAGTCATGTTGCATTGGTGCATTCTGGAGACCAACATTCCAATTTTAAGCAAGCTTTATTAGCATATTCTTACTTCCCACAAAAAGTCCCCCAAATAACTTACTAATTATACCCTATATCTCCAGTTCACTCAAATAATTGTTACCCCTATCCTAATCCAGCTGTGTACATTTTGGGGGTGGGGGGCTTTTCTAATTCTGGGTGTAATGAAAAAAGGGCCTTTCCCGCGGCACCTGCTCTGTAAATCCTGTATGGGAGTACCCTCCTCCCCCCCCCCCCGGGGGGGGGGGGGTCATGCCACAAGTCTAAAGCTGATGTGTTGGTTCTTCATATTATATTATCCAATCAAGTCTTACCGTGATCTGGGTTTAAATCTTTGTATCTATGCGTGGATCACGTCAACAAATTAGATGCAGCCTAAAATTAAATTCGTTTCGAGAACGCGACTGTTGGCGCTCTTTGTGTCATTTTTGAGGGCAGACAGAGATGAGACACACCATGTCTGGACAGATACCGTGATCTAAAACTAAATGTCCAGGAAACATACGTGCAAATCATTACACATTAAATGTAACCTGTAGATAACTTATGTATATGCTTACTTAAATAGTACATCGTGTAGATAATTTCTGTATGTGCCTACATTAATAAAAAACAGTGGTAAATGGAAGCAGAGCAACATCACTTTCAACGTGGTTCAGTTGCTCCTATTGTCGTATCTCGACGTAACATCAGTTGGTTCGGTATATTTAACACTGTTACACTTTGCAACAAAATAACTGGGGGCGGTAGATACCTAATGCAAAAACGGTAAACTCTTGTGGTAAAATATGAATAATTTTAGCTCAAATGTTCATTTTAAATTTTATCAGTTACACCAGGAAAGTAATTGATACATTCAGTAGTTTATGATATGTTGGTGCTACGACAGGATTGAATAACTCTACGGGAATCTCAAGTCTGGATGTGTATTGACTTGAAAAGATACATCATGATCATGATCAGTTCCTGCTGCATGCATCTTACCTGATTGTTCGCAGCACGCGAAGGGCCCGGATGGCTCGAATCGCACGAAAGATTCGTAACAGACGGAAAATTGCGGCGCCATCAAAACCAGACATATTCTGAATTATCAGTGGCAAAACGAAGTCAATTAGATTGAATATGCATATAAGTAAATCTGAAAAAAACAAAACAAAACAAAAACATAAACGTATGCTCATCCAGTGGAAGATAATTTTATGTGAACAGTTTTAAAAAATTATTATTTTCAGTAACCAGCCTGGTCCTCTATGTACTATGGGTTAATAAATAAACTATATCTGACAACCATAAAGATGGGTAAATTCAGTTGAACTGTATAGGCCTGCGCACTATATCGATTGACAATATGCGTTATAGGTTTGTGAATTATTTCACCGTGAAAAATTCCCAATCTCGGTGGCACACCACATTTCCATGAAACTGTTCATCAAAATCAATCCAACTAAAAACATCCAACAAAGGAATTGCATTCATGCGAATCCTGGTTGGAACTGGTTACAAGGGTGAAAATATTAGACTGATAAAGGATGCATCTTTCAAAACCTGCCCTGTTGATCCATTACCGACCCAGTTCCTGCAAGAATGGCTGCCGACCCAAATGCCTGTGATAATTAGCCGTTCACTCTCGATGCCCATCCTACCTCAAATAAGCTTTGATATCTCTACTTATCGAGAATTTCAACCTGGACCCGGTTTGTCCTGTGTCAATTTTAGTATATATTTCAAAACAAGTGGGGCGGGCTGTAGCAACTCAGCTTACAAATCATATTTGTGCCAATATCCTTGGAACTGAAATTGCAATCGACATGACAGCCGGCCCACTGTGATAAACCGCAATGCTGACAACCCCGAGTTATCCACGTCGTGCCGTGAATGCACATGGTGGTACAGTACTTGTTCTCTTGGATCTGTCTTTTGCATTCTACACCATTGACCAAATCTTTCTTAAACCTCTTGAAAAGGAAATGGGCGTCACTGACAATACGTTAGGATAGTTGCACCCGTCTTTGTGAAGGACACCGTGAAGACAATGAGCTATACATCAAAGGCTCTTGGTCCGAAAATCAAAGACGCTAGTATGGTGTACCCCAAGTATCGATACTCGGACCTTCTTTTCCATATTTATACCAGTCCATTAGGAACCCTACTTGAAAGCCAAGGTCTTGAAATCCACCTGCTTGCAGAAGATACCAAGGTATACATCGTGTGGTGGGGTCAACAGTCAGTGACCCAAGTATTGTTATCATTAGTATACAACCGTTAAAAAAACTGCAATAGGTTACGGGCATTTAATGAAATTACCCTCAAATTGGTATTTTGCGAAAATTGGGAGACTGAAGTCTTTGTTTTAAGTTAAGACATTACCTTGAAGACTATCATTGTTTATATGCATTTATTCCGCAAACTCATCGATTTGAATATTTGTTAAATAGTTAAATTGTTCGTTTGTAAGCTTAAGAACCAATGAGTGGAGTCCAGTCTATTTAGTATTTATGTCACACAACTTTCTATTTCCTTCGTTCTCTTTTTCTAAGTAGGCGGGAGGGATTACAAGCAAATGAATTATGTAAGGATCGCATGTCATGGGGTTTTGTGATTGAATACATTAAAGCCACATTGTATCTAAATTCTCACGCGAGGTACAAAAAGGTGCTTCTTTAAAAAACATACAAAAAAGAGAATAGAGAAACAACGATACAAACCTAATACGTTCCAGCCTTCTTTGAAAAATTTAGATCTGAAAGCATATATCTTCAGCACTGCTTCCATGATATAGATCCCCAAAAATAAATTGTCCATAGCTGCGAAGTACCAACCTGCATGCGTACGAAAGAAGTGCTCATAATGAATTTGAAAAGCCACAAACGGTGATAAATAGAGCCATAACATTGTTATCCTGTGTTGCAAAGTACTAACCTAGACATGTTTTGATCTATGATAATCGTAACAAGTATTTCAATGGTCCCTAACAATCGTTCTGTAAATATAACGATTTTAAAATGATTGCACATCTAAAATGACGCCGTGTAGCATAATTTCAAATGCTGAAGTTAGACTGTTCTTGATTCACTGGATACGTAGTTACAAATGTAAAAGTGTAAACTGGAATGGTATCTACATGTCTACCGTATTCGTTCTTTAACCAATGCTATAATGCCAACAACTCTTGGGTTTTGTGCCAGTGTATATGGATCAGTCACAGAGCGTCTCCGGTGTGTCATCAGCAGCGCGCCCTGCTCACCCATAAAACACATTCATCATTTTCCCCTGCCCCATCTGAAATCCCGATCTTGCCACCGGTTGTATCAATTAGAGCACTCTCATTCCATACAGCATCCTTATTGCTCTGGAACCTATAATCATATATGAGTCATATCTTGATTTCACAGGCGACTGGGAAGAAGGCAATCCCTGTGGGCCATAGGGTTTGTATCAGAGATAAGCCATTATATCGGTTCTTACAGTTCAAATGGTAACGAAAGCCATTACAGGGCTCGTAATTACTATCTGCAACCACCCAAATGCTGTGGTCATTTTTTTTCAGATGGATAATGAAGTTCAACCCTTTGCTGGTGAGTGAAAATCTGAATTTTCTGCCCAGCATCATCAAACATAAATACGGTGGACAGACAGGTAATTTAACATTATTATTGTACATGGAGCCACAAGATTAAAAAAGAACAATTTGTTATATAATTAGAATGAACACAGTATGGGTATGATCATACGATAAGTTTAAATGTATTAAACTAAAGAAATGGAATGTTCCAAAGTAGTACATGTAATTTATTGACATAATTTCCAGAGCAATGAGCTTTTTCTGGCATTTATTGGATGCACTGCTGTCACAAATATCCATGTGGAAGTTTGAAATGTATTTCTATAATTATAATTGCACATTCTACATGGAATGCTCCTAGTTTGGGAATTAAAGAGTCATGATAAATAGCCTACAGGTGACATGAGATTTTTTCAAAGACATACATGTTATATCATGGGTGTATGCATTGCTGGTTCTAAACTCAATGTCAGGAAATGTGCTTCAAAACTTGCTAAGAACCGAGAACAAAATACCAGGTGTATAAACATGTCAGTGTCTCAGAAGTACTTCCATGCACTGGTAAAAGTCCATTTTAGTTATGGTGAAGGTGTCAATGTATCATGTGATTACAATCACCAAGGCACAAAGGAGATGTTCATGATGCACCCATCAGTGGTGTATCACCAAACGTCATCTAATCAGGAAAAACAGTGTATTGGTGCATTCATTGCTTAGGCTTTACACATTCCTGTCTATACTATAGCCGGTATTCAAACAATTGGATGTGCAGTTATTAATTTTTATGCACGTGAAAATTAATTTGAAAACAATTCTATTAGTTTTGACTTTTCAACACATTTAATTTTAATTTCAATTACTGCTGATATTATATTGTAGCGTGATCGTAACTAAAGTGAATTATATTCACTGAACATTTAGCCCTAAATGGTTCTTAGGGTCAACATGTAATATATTTTGTATAAACATGTTCCATATCTGCAACGTCAGCCTAACGAATGTAAAGCAGAAAGTGACCAAATACAATTAGAAAACTTTCATTTTTGCAATAGTTGAATTAATATTAATACGTGACTGTAAAATGCAACATAGGCCTACATATATCCTTATATTTACATTCAATCTAACTTTTAACATTGCAAGTATAAGAGAGAGCTTTGTGTGTTATGAGACCATAGCACATGAGCCGTGTGTGTTATCGGACGTTAACACATTAGTCCCGCCCACATTCCAATAAGCCACGCCCATTTGGATTTCCGGAACTCAAGACTTGAACATGCTGGGTAAATCAGTTTCTGGTCGTTTTTCTCAATTCTGTGTACTAAATTTCGTGTTGTCAAGTAGAAAAATTAACGGAAAATGTAAATATAAGCAGCGAGGGTCGCTTTTGTGTGTGTTATGGCATAATGACACGGGAGATTGAAGCTGGCATCCGGCGAGGCACATTGGCGTGCGCCACGCCCACGATGCCAGGTTCAATAACCCGCGGCATTATGCCATAACACACACAAAATCGACCCCCATTTCTTAGATATTTACATTCAATGTAACTTTTAACGTTGCAAATATTGGAGAGAGTCTGGTGTGTCAGAAGATCATAACACATGAGTCTTGTGTGTTATAGGACCATTACAAATGTGTCCAGCCCACATTCCAATAAACCACGCCCACATAGGTTTCCGGAACTCAACACTTGAACATGCTGGGAAAATCGGTTTCTGATCGTTTTTCTCAATTCTATGCACTAATTTTCGTGATGGCGAACAAAAAATTAAGGGGGAATTGAGCAATGAGGGTCGGTTTTGTGTGTATTATGGCATAATGACGCGGATAATTGAACTTGTTGGCATCGGGCGAGACGCACTGCCCTGCTCCACGCCCACGATCATGGATGCCAGGTTCAATCACTCGCGTTTTTATGCATAACACACACCAAATCGACCCTCATTTCTTGAATAATGCTTTAATATCATATCGATCTCGTCCCCCACCCCCATCCCCTTTTCGGGGATTCGGGTGTATCATAAGGGGTCAATAACTATAGTAAGAGGAGAGTCAAAGGATCGCTTTGGGTTTTATGCACACAATTGCACTAGGGGGCAGCTACAGATAGAACAGTGCTCCACATTGTTGTCATCCCCAATGTACAGTGCATGATTCATAGTTTCTTACCGCCCCTAATAGTGAGAACATTCCAACAACTTTGGGTCACGAGCATTCCGGTGTTAAGCATGACAATGAACAAAATAAATCCTGAAAATGTGCGAGAATCAGCAAAATTGTAAACAAGTCTGTGGAATTCGGCAAGACATTTTGCTCTAATCGTCATTTCACGCTTTTTTCTTGATTTGTGTGCATCTTCTTCGTCAACATGATGCATGTCCTCCGTCAGCAACAGATCTGCATATCCATAGCTGATTCTCCTCAACTCGGACAGCGTGAGCGCCTGGCTCATTCGGCGGCCTGACGCACCTCCCACTGTAGAAAGTCGCCGACCTCCAAGCCCATGGCTCTGGCGACGTCGGGCAATGAGTTCATCCCCAAGAACAGTACTTGCCATACTGTTTGCTTAAGATATTTTATGAATATACTGGCAGCAACCACGATAGTTATGCCCAAACAGCTAAGTTACGATGATCTGGTGGCGATCAGACGGCGTAAATATCCTTTGAAAAACGCGCCCTGAAGCCTCTTTGGAATTAGGACACGTGAGCTGACGTCATGAGTGAGCATGCGCGAATGACTAATAAATTGTAGGGTGACGATATTCGGGGAGGTATCACGTCAGTGGAGACCGTGTTGTGCTGAAGTACAATATTTCCGTATCAGATTTGTGTTTTATTGACACCAAGGTGGGGAAAACTGGTGAAAATGACAGACAACGAACATAAAGCACAGGAGCTTTATGCGCTGGCGGAGAAAAAAGCGAGCCCAAACACTGGATTTCTTTCCAAATTGTTCGGGTAAGTCGGTGTCCCGGAATCGATGTAGTGTGTGGATCTACATGTAATTTGCAAACTAAACCACAGAATGTCAACGACTGAATGACCAGTGACATCATGTATTTTTATACGGAGGAATGAGTGAGTGACATGAGGTGTTCACGTAACGCACACCTTGGTGCATTACACGTCAGCTTCTGCCACGCTTATTGTCATGTTTCACTATGATATCTCCGGTCTCAACGGGGAATGAGGAGCACACAGATACGGTCAGTGATAATGCCATTATTCCAACTGCAGCTGTGTGATCATCATTCCCCCACTGAGATCGGGTGATGCAGAATTCAGTTTCATCTTTCCACCTCTCTGGTTTCATACATGGCTACCTAAATTACACACCATTATTACATAAAATGAAAGTGAAGCGGCACCACCACACTCAAAATGCGACCGAACAGTTCCAATCCCATGGTTCCAGTTTGTAGAACCGGTCAGTCAGTTTCAGTGTGTGCAAGACCTATCGGGCATGCTTAATTTTGCTGCAGGCAGACATCTGTTCGCCATGCAAAGATTGAAGGTGTGACAGTGCAGGCAATGATGTTCATTGTGTGTTTTTTTGCTGCAGGTCCTCATTGTGCATAACCTGTCCTTGTGGTCCAGTGGAGATGAAGTCAATTAAAACAAGTCACAAAAATGCAAGTTTTGTGACAAGGTCATTTAGAAAGTCTCATAGTGTAAATGCAAGGAAAATAAGTTCAAGTGGGATACTCTACATGAAAGATTTGTTGCCAGGCACAATAACAATATATTCTTTTTTCCGTAAAGCTATATTTTTATAAACAACACCACTGCTATTCCTATCATTATTTCCATCCATCCAGCCGAATGTTATGTTCAGGATTTAAGAATATTCGAGTCCAACTTCATCCAGACACTTACCATTTCAGTTTCTTTCCAAGAACTACCAGAATGTACAATTTGATACCATTAATAGCAGTCCAGTCAGCACCAATAAATCAATTCAAGGGACAGGGACAGAATCTTATAAACAGCCAGCAGATTGTGGTTGGTCCACCCTGGTCAACAGTCATACCTGGGGCTGGTCATCCCAGCTCCAGTCTCTATGTTAGTTAATTTGCCTAAATTGAGATATAATGGGTGTGTGTGTATATGTATATATAATTATACATTCTTATCGTATTTTGGCGCCAGATGTGCACATGACGGCCAAGTATACTTCTTCATAGGATGTCAGGGCCAATATTCATGTAGATATAGATGTAGACTTGTGATGTCACCTGTGGGCAAAATGTTTTTTAACGTTGTGTTGTCAGCAATAAGTACAAACAGTTATTTCTAGTGTTGGGTCCGCTGAGTTTAAACATGGCCATATTATCCATGTGCATATACGCTGGTGTTAGATAAGTGATTGAGTAATCTGCTCTTGCACATAGATGTTGACATATAATTCAATGAACTGAACTGTCTGTGAATGATAATGAATTATGATTTACATAATTTCCACTCATCTCAGGTAATGTTCACTGTCTGTTTGTGTACAGTGGTTGAAATGTCAAGCTATGGGTGTGTACTGTCTGTATTGTATCCAGTGTAAATAATGCTGTGGCATAGTGATATGACATACAGGTGACTAATTAGCAGCATTCATAAACCGATCAAATCTATTGATACGCATTATTCAGGAAACCAACAAGGCATTAAATAAGGGTATGGGGGGGGGGGGGGGAGAGTATTCTGAAAAGGTGGCAAGATCAGTGACTCAAGCAGTATGAATTTCAGTGATGTTGGCAAAAAAGTTGAAGCCCCTTCAAATATGGCCAAAACCTTGCAGCATGAAGCTAACAGTACTGATATTGGCACACCATAGGACAGAATCAGGGGATACATGTACATTCAAATCTGTAGGGTTCAAGTATATGTTTGGTATTAGCATATATCATAAATGGTGTCAGGTAGACTTGTTTATTAGCTCAAGCTTTGATTGGCCATTGTACTTGAAAGAAAAAAAAATAGATGTGTTTGACCGAATATTCAACCCAATACACAAGCATTCGTACAGGCTATTTCAGCTAGGCTGCGGTCATAATAATATCTTATACACAGCGAGGTCAAAGTTGACGGTTATAATGTGAATTGATTTTAATACAAAGTGCAATACACAGCATTCTGGCGATCTAAGAGTATTTCTCATTGGAACTCATTAACACAGTTTGGGGTTAACTTTTGCATAACAGCTCCATTTGATGCGCCTTTTACTTTAATTTAGTGTATATGAACTTATAACATACATCTAAATTTACTAGCAACTTTTCTGAAGTTTGTAAGTTGCAAAGATCAAAGAAGTGAAATAGGAATACAATGTGGAGAGGAAAATAGAGCATGCGTATTACTTTCCTGCCAAAATGTTGGACCCTCCTACTCGGAAGCGCTGGCAAACAGTTGCCATGATACAGGTGAACTGTTGGGAAAGCCAAGAGTATTATCAGCATCTATAGGAATAAACAATGCTTCTTCAAAACATGATATTCCTTATATGATGCTCAGTGTATGCTTAGAAAACACAAATAAGATTGTTTAAAGGGTAAATTTGGTCCAATTTTTTTTTTTTTTTTTTTTTTAGTTTGACAAAAATGTGTTTCCCATGTTTTGGTGTGGGGTTTGCCCATACATAAAATACATCCATTTTGAGTGATATGGATATAAAACATCTCTGCAGCCAGCTCTTATTAATGCCGTCATATTTAAATATTTACATTCGGAGTTTTTGTTAGCATTGAAAGAATAGGGACAAATTTTGTTTTCATCAGTCGATGGTAACATCATGTACAGCACGGCACGTGCCACTGCCGGTGCCTATTTTGCTACGTAACAAGCGGCTGGCCACACCCATAGTTCCTCCCACTGATAAACAAAAGGTCACGGCCCTTTGCAGTGGCTATCAAAACTTCTACGCACAAATATTCATGACAAATTTAATTGTAATATTGATGTTAATATGAATATATTATAAATATAAAAAATGAAGTCTGTCTATGTATATGGCAAAACATATCATTAACCAAGTAACGTTACTGGACGTAAACACACTTGCCAGCCTTGGAAAAATTGCAGGTTTACTTCATGAATGCAGTGAGACAGGCTGATCTGCCTTGTCAATGGCAAAGTGCATACAATTGTACATGTATACATTTCAAGGTGGGGCACTTATGTTGGGCACAGTAAGTGACATCATTCAAATCTGGAACTTCAGTTTATCGGATTTTAAATGATCATCGGGTAGCAAATTGAAATGAATACATAGGTTACTTTGATGGTAACAAAGGAAACACGTGCATATAAGTTTTTGCCACCATGTTTTCTTATTTTCAGAACTTTAAGGACTTTGTCGGTGTGTATATTTTTGCATACTTGGAAAAATATATGAAAAAGGTCATCAATTGATTGTAGAAAATGTATTGACTCTGTAAATTTGGTCTATCCAGGGGAACCACCAGGCAAGAAGAAGCTGCAGAGCTGTATGTTCGAGCTGCTAATAGTTTCAAGATGGCTAAAAACTGGAGAGGTACGTTACTGTTCTTGTGTCTTTTCATCCAGAAGCACTTCCTGGTAGCTATTACTCTATTTTATGTTTACTTTTTCAACCTCAGTATGTGTAGAGAGTACATATGGAGTATTATCTTATACAGTAAAACCTCTCTAACCGAACACCTCCAAATACCGAGCACCTCTCTACACTGAACACCATTTCTCGGTCCCAAGTATATACTTTCAATGCTATCAAACCTCCCTATACTGAACACTTTTTTCGGGTCCCAAGGGTGTTCGGTATAGGGAGGTTTCACTGTATGTGTGTGTGTTAATGTTAATTATGTCTCCCTGTGCAACGGGGGGGGACATTGTTTTTTGCTTCCGTTTCTTCGCTTCTTCTTGTTCTTCTTCAACACATTGTTGCGTGCATTGAGGAAGCGATTACTCAAGAAAGATTTGACTTGGGAAGTTGAAATTTTTTGTGAAGATGTTCCTATATATGATCTTGCCTGAGATTGCAGATGGGTGACCTTGACATATTTTTCAAGGTTACATGGGCATGTCATGTAAAATTGACATGGACGCAATAACTCTGCAAGGATTTGACTTAGGAGGTTGAAATTTGCATGGTTATGTACCATAATATGAACTAGGTTGGGATGGTAGATGGGTGACCGTGACCTTTTTTCAAAGCCACATGGCCACTGTTTAAAAATCATTGCAAATGCAGTCAAGAAAGATTTGACTTAAAGTGGTTGACATTTTGTGTGATTATGTTTCTGGGTAAGACTTTTGTAAGACCTTGCTTGTGACTGCAGATGTGTGATCTTGACATATTTTTCAAGGTCACATGGGCATTTTGTCTCAAATCAATGTGGATGTGATAACTCAAGAAATATTTGACTTGGGTAGTTGAAATTTTATGGGAAGATGTTCCTATATATGATCTTGCTTGGGATTGCAGATGGGTGACCTTGACATATTTTCAAGGTCACATGGGCATGTCATGTAAAATTGACAGGGATGCAACAACTCTGACTTAGGAAGTTGAAATTTTTCATGATTATGTACCGTAATACCAACTATTTTTCAAGGTCACGTGGGCATTTTGTAAAAAATCAACGTTTTGAAATATCAATAAAGAGTGTACCTTCACCATATCTGTAGATCATTGGAATCGGTATGCCTATTTATAAAAATAAGGGTGACAATAATAAGGGCGCACAGGGAGACATTTGATTTTGTGTTGGAAAATCAGCCTGTTCTAGTTTTCTGATGTTTTCTCACTGTACCAATTTCCAATAGGCTAAGACAAGTATGATCATAATGCACATGTCATAGTCATGAAGAGTAAAGGCACAGGACTTAATTATTTTTAAGGGTCTGCCCCATGTCGAGACCTTTTCCGTTTTCGGGTTTTCCGTCCGTCCGGATGTGTACATTATCGTGATACCTACAGAATGCCTCCATGTACTTTGCTCAGATTTGGCAATATCCTTATCTTACCTGGCAAGATGAACTGATTAGATTTTGGTGTCACCGTGACCTAATTTGAGCAAATGGCAGCATAATTACCTGCTCATTAGGGCTCGTTATCGCAATATCTCCGGAATGCTCCAATGTATTTTGCTCAAATTTGGCATTATGCTTATAATCTATCGTGCCAACATGAACTGATTAACTTTTCATGTCACCATGACATAATTTAAGGGAATTTGGCATTATGCTTATCTATCATGCCACCATGAACTGACTAGCTTTTCATGTCACCATGACAATTTGAGCAAATGGCAGCATTTTTTGCTGTCGGACCCTTCATTCAACGCATTGCATTGAAGGTATGTCTTCTTTACAATTAAGGTCACTTTTAATGGCACAGCTGAGAAGCCACAAAGTAAATATTGAATTTTTTCTCCCTCAAGTAAGTTTTACTTCCCTTTGTATACATGTACAGTGGCCCCCCTCTTATAATGCCGCCCCAAATGCAGCCAAAAAGTGGCCTTATAAGTGGGGTGGCCTCTCTTGAGGGGCCATATAAGAGGGGGACCACTGTAATGACATACAATATTACAGTAAAACCTCTGTACCTGAACACCTCCGTATTCCGAACACCTCTCTATATGGAACACCATGTGTTGGTCCCAAATATATACTTTCAATGGAAGCAACCCTCCCTATGGGGAACACCTCACTATACTGAACACTTTTTTCCAGTCCCAAGGGTGTTCGGGATAAGGAGGTTTTACTGTACATTGAAAGTTAAAGTCTACACATTTTAAAGAACCCTGTCGACAATAGGAACACATTAAGAATAGGTACATTGATGATAATTGATGCAGTAAATGTGTTATGATATTGCTGTTTCCATAACATCACCAGGGATGGTGAATTTTATCATCGTGTATGTACATTCAGTGGTTTTACCTCATTAGACATGTTAAATGCTTCAATTTGACTTGAGATAATCACACTCAGTCTGGACATTGTGGTTTCCTTTTATTTATGTTTCATTTCTCATGGAGTATTCTGCTTAAGTGAAGTAGAGGAAGTTCTTGAAGCCTTGCATTTCAAAAATTTGCATCTATGTCCATGCATGATGGGTCCTTACAAAGTCACTTAATGGAGAGGGGGGGGGGGCAAAAATTTAAGTATGGATATTGATTTAAATAAAGTGTCATGGTACAGGCTGCATTTATCATCTTTAAGTGGGCCATGTCAGTTTTCAGAGACTGAGGTTATGCAACCGTTGTTTAGAATAATTGATTGTGCTTTCATTTTCAATATGGAGAAACATAATTTTGCAAATAATGATGGGCAAGTAACTTACTGTGAACAACACAATTCACCTAATACAAAATGTAAATGAGTTGGAGTCCGTTAACTCCAGTCATAGCGCATGGCACAATAATAAGGCCATAAAAAAATAATATATAGTTTCTCAGGAACCGCCGCATCGATTTTCAAGGCCCATCTCACTTCTTTTTTTCCAAAAACTCAATAAAAAGAAAACCAAAATCCGCCCGCCCGCGTGGCTATTTGTTCCCGCCTCAGATCTTTTTTGGCTGTTCATAATTATGGCGATACCATTTTTGTTGCTACAATATCTGTAATAAACTTCCAAAAGGTATCCCATTCGGTTCTGTGAAAACCTGAAGCATAAAAGCATTCCAAAACATACTGACATGTATAAACAGCTTTTTAATAAATGCTTTTCTGAAATGGGACCAATTTCACTTTAAAATGTTATGGCAAACCAATCAGCTTTATGTTCAATTGACAGAAAAAAACTTAATAATAAAAAAAAAACAAAAAAAAAAAACCCTGCCGCATCAAAATAATCTGTTCAGGAGAAAAATAAAATTAAAAAAACGTCCTGCCTCTTCATCTAAAAAAAAAAGTTCCTGAGAAACTATTTATTAATTTTGCATGGCCTAAGGCATGCATCAATAAAAACTGATGGCTGTTCAGCTTCATCTCTTCTTTGCTATACCTTTAGCATGAGAGGTTTGTTGATCAAAAATTTGATTCACAGAGTAACAATGCCTGGAAAACATAGTAGCTACAGTTGCTGTAACGCTTGTTTAGTCTCACTATGTGCTCATATCTTGCATATAAATTACAATGTAACCAAGCATTTAATTGAACATTGCACAAATTATAGGACATAACCCACACCAAACAGCATGTGAGGCCTGGGTCACAGATGACTAGACTTAGCTATGTCACCTACTATGTTTTCCACCGTAATAGTCACAATTTTGACTGTGGCTTTTTTTAGTTCAGCCGACTTGTCAGTCAGCTGAGCTTATCTTCTTTTCCTCTGTCCCTTGTCAACAATTTACATTTTCGGCTTCTTCTCCAAAACCACTAGCGAGATTCACATCAAACTTGGATGTACCTTGGGTGGGTCTCTACCAATTGTTTTCAAATGGTCATGCTCCAGTGGTTTTTTTTTTTTTTTTTTTTTAATTTTTTTTTTCTTTTTTGTGCAAATCTTAAAAAAATCTTCTCTGAAACCGTTCACCCAATTGCTTTGATATCGCACAAGGACATTCCTGGGGACTTGTAGTTCTGAATTTGTTCACCAGGTGGTGCTGCAATTTTTTCCTATTTTTCTATGATTTTTTGTGTGTTTTTACTATTTTTCAACTTCTCCAGAACCGTCAGTCACATTAGGCTGAAACTTAATCGATTTGTTCCTTGTGGAAGGATCAAACAAAGTTGTTCACATGGTTGCACTGCTGTGGATTCCTGATTTTTAATGGTTTTTTTTTTTTTTTTTTTTCAATTCGGGTCAATGCAGCCTTCCTATTAATGACTGTGTAAGTCAAAGGGCATTCTAATGCTACTTCACATTTTCCACTTCTTGTCCAAAACCGTCATCCAGATCGACTCTCAAACTTGGTGGCAATGTACCTTGGGTGGGTCTCTACCAGACTGGTTCAAATGGTAAGCTATATTGATTTTTAATAATTTTTACCTCAGCTGACTTGTCAGTCAGCTGAGGTTTTTTGAGGGTCTGTCGTCCGTCGTCCGTCCGTCCGTCTGTCCGTCGTCCACAATTCACATTTTCGACTTCTTCTCAAAAACTGTCAGCCAGATTCACTTCAAACTTGGTGGAGATGTGCCTTGGGCAGGTCTCTACCAAGTTTGTTCAAATGGTCACGGTCCAGTGATTTTTGGATTTTTAATGAATTTTTTTGTTCTTTTTTGGGTAAATCTTAAAAAATCTTCTTCTCCGAAACCACGCACCCAATTGCTTTGATATCACACAGGAACACTCCCTGGGGCACGTAGTTCTGAATTTGTTCACCAGGTGGCGCTGCAATTTTTTCCTAATTTTTTATGAATTTTTGTGTGTTATAGCTATTTTCGACTTCTTCTCCAGAACCATCACTCAGATTAAGCTGAAACATGGTGGATATGTTCCTTGTAGAAGGGTCAAACAAAGTTGGTCACTATGTGGGAATGCTGCAGATTCCTGATTTTTAACGATTTTTTCAATTCGGGTACTTATTGGTCAATGCAGCTTTCCTATTGATTACTATGGAAGTCAATGGGCATTCTAATGCTAATTCACATTTTTGACTTCTTCTCCAAAACCGTCATCCAGATTAAATTCAAACTTGGTGGCAATGTACCTTGGGTGGGTTTCTACCAATTTTGTTCACGTGGTCATGCTCCAGTGATTTTTGGATTTTTAATGAATTTTTTTGTTGTTTTTTTTGGACAAATCTTAAAAAATCTTCTTCCCCGAAACTGCTTACCCAAATGCTTTGATATCACACAGGAAGACATCTAGGGACTCCTTGTTGTTAATTTGTTCACCAGGTGGCGCTACAGTTTTTTTCTAATTTTTTTTTTTAATTTGTGTGTGTTATAGATATTTTCGACTTCTTCTCCAGAACCGTCACTCAGATTGAGCTTACACTTGGTGGATATGTTCCTAATGGAAGGGCGAAACAAAGTTGTTCACTGTGTGGGAATGCTGTCGATTCCTGATTTTTAATGATTTTTTTTCAAGTCGGCTCCTTTGGGGTAAATGCACCTTTCCTATTGATTACCATGTAAGTCAATGGGCATTCTAATGCTAATTTACATTTTCGACTTCTTCTCCGAATCCATCATCCAGATTTGCTTCAAACTTGGTGGCAATGTACCTTGGGTGGGTGTCTACCAGGTTTGTTCCAATGAATTTGGATTTTTTTATGATTTTTTTTCAAAAATCTCTACAAAAGTTTTAATAGGAAAACTTAACGTGGGAATTTCTTGTAATGGTCATAACTTTAATAATATTGACCAGATTCACTTCAAACTTGGTGGGCATGTGCCTTAGGTGGATCTCTACCAAGTGTGTTCAAATGGTCACGCTCTATTGATTTTTGGATTTTTTATGATTTTTTTTGTTTTTTAGGGTGGCAAACCTTCAAAATTCTTCTCCTCTGAAACCACTCACCCAATTGTTTTGATATTGTACATAGACACTCCCGGGGACACCTAGTTCCCAATTTGTTCACCAGGTGGCGCTTCAATTTTTTTAATGAATTTTTTGTATGGTTTTACTATTTTTTACTTGTTCTCAGAACCATCCCTCAGATTAAGCTGAAATGTGATGGATATATTGTTGTGGAAGGGTCAAACAGTTGTTTACTAGGTGGCACTGCTTTGGATTCCTGATTTTTAAGGATTTTCAATTCGGGTGCTTATCGTTCAATGCAGCTTTCCTATTGATTACTATGTAAGTCAATGGGCATTTTAATGCTAATTCACAGGACAACTGACACGATATTTACTGTTTACTTGATGACTTGAGATCTGTTTTGAGTTAGCTACACATGTTAATGTTTTTGTATGAAGGTCATGCTGAGACAGTACATGAATGACCTTGACCTCATTTGTGGGGTCACAGTGCAACATACATGAATTTTACTCTTCATTATAACTTGAGAATTACTTGAACTTTGATGTTGCACATGTAGGTGTTCTTCTATAAAGGTCAGATTTACTGAGAACATGGTGTCCTTGATCCTTTCCCAAGTTCATAGAGCTGCAAGTGTGATGAATGTCAAGATCAGCTGAGGCACGGGCTGTTCACACAGCCCTCTTGTTTTGTTCTTTTGTTGGAAAAATCTTACAAAATCTTCTTCACCACAACCACTCACCCAATTACTTTGATATTACATAAGAACACTCCTAGGGACTCCTAGTCCTTAATTTCTTCACCAGGTGGTGCTGCAATTTTTTTTTTCAAATTCTTTATTAATTTTTGTGTTTTTGTAACTTGTCACTTCTTTTCCAGAACCATCTTTCAGATTAGGTTGAAACTTTGTGGATATGTTCCTTGTGAAAGGGTCAAGCAAAGATGTTCACTATACTAAGTAGCACTGCTGTGGATTCCTGAATGGGACATAATTGCAATGTACGAACCTCTGGCAATGCAGCCAGTACAGATCCTGCCACTGCTGTATCAGATGGTCCCCAGCCATCTTTATAAAGTTTTATTATTATTTAGAACAGAATTGATGTCTCATGACAGACTACCTTCTTAAGTGGGCAATATTTTCACAGCTTGGGATTTGGGAACTAGTGTTTCTCGTTATATTTTGGTGACCTTGATCTCATTTTCAAGGTCACAAGACCCGTGTGTGTGTGTGTGTGTGTGCAGCGTAGGGGGTATCAAGTATGTTGGCAGTAACTGTTCAAGTCATTATATTATAATTTATAGGGGTTTTTGGGTGCCCCAAAATGTAGCAGATGTTACTCATGTCCATAAACCAATAGTAAAACGGTAATGGATACCTTTCCGCACTTGGGACAGGGCATAATATGTACAATTCTGTACTTTCATGGAGTGAAGTACTGTAATAAGAGGAGGTTATGCCGCAAAGTTTATTCAACTTGCAGTATGCAAATGTGCAGTATCACAGTCCGTGTATGACAGATTTCTAGCACAAAATGATTTATTTATTCCACTTCCCACTCATCTCAGGGGAGTGTTACCTGGACTGAGTAAACTGGATATACATGTAATTACGCTCTTATGTGATTGAAATAGCACAGCATTGATTGGATTTTATGTTCATACTGAAACTAACTTTATACTTGGTTTGTGGCCACGGCTAATTTATGCCACTAGGATTAATGTTGGTGTTCAAAGATTTCATCTGCCCATTATATTTGACATTTCAAAAGAAGTTTCTCAAGGGGATAAAGGTATTTAGTTATTGTACTTCGGGAAAGGATTTGTTGTATAAATGTCCCCAAACTGATGCAGGGATTTGATGGATATTGATGCAATGTCAGCCTTCTAGCATCTGACGCAAGAACTATTTGATGTTTAAGGGGCAGGCGAGTCATTCAGGAAGGCAGCCGAGACTCAGCAGAATTTGGGAAGTCGACATGAAGCCGCCAGTAACTATGTGGATGCTGCCAACTGTTTCAAAAAAATTGATCATGGAAGTAAGTTGATATTTCGAGCCAGAATTTTTTTTTTTTTAATCGTTAGAAGACGTGCTTTTTATATATGTACAAAGGTCTGAATCGCCTTAAACTAAAACACATGATGCTTTTATCAGGATATTGATATGCTAGTGTAAGGACGTGTCATTCAGGGACCAAGCTTTTTCTTGTTGCAGCAACACTTGTCTCCATCAACTGTACTTTTGGTCTTGAAAATCAAGAAACCAGAAGATATGTGGTAAATTGTTAGGTATTATAAACATGCTCACTTCTTTGTGGTATTAGAAACTTCCTCCATTGTAGTTTGATTAAAAAGAAAGGTCTTAGCTTTTGTGGCATATAATTAGTTGAAGCAGCACATTTATGCTATTTCTTTTGGTTACAGAGGCTATAGACTTCCTCCATCATGCTATACAGATCTATGCAGATATGGTAAGTAATTTACAGTGGAGGGTATGTTCTTTAATACATATGTCTTTAGCTAGTTTCATCATGGTCATGTCATTAAAATAATGATATTGAAGGAATTACACTGGCAGATATAAACAAGACATGAAAATTTTTGTTACATTTTCAAGAGAAATTTTAAAATATATTTTGAAAATATAGTTAGACTTGATATTTCTTCTCTCATCCTTACCCATCAAGATCCTAAACTGATGAGTATCGACATGATCTCCAACCATTGTATGAAAGTCCAACAAAAACATTGTATTTGCAATGGATTATTGGCTCCTTTTACATCACCAGGCACTCCTGGCCCCAGGCCGTTTGCCTATGGTAGCCATGGAAACTGTACAATATACTGGCATTCAAACTGAAGACACTTCTGTCATTGATTATCATCACCTTATGTGTATCTTGTCAGTAAGCCTCGCGTCTTGTAAACAAGCAGTGCTTATAAGTGGGTCACAGATTTTTTTTTTTTTTTTTGGAGCTTAAAAGTGGAGTTCCCCATGGTTGTATGACGAGGCAAACACTGACTAATTTCAGGTTGTCAGAGATTCAAATTGGCTTGGCCCAGGCAATTGGACAGATGATGTGCCGTGCCCTTATTTATTCTGTATGCAAAATTGACCTCCGTGACAAAGAAAAGGTCAGAAAAATTCAAAGTCGGATTTCTTCGGGTGGAGAAGGAAAATGTGTTGTGCGTGGAATTTTTTTCACATGTTAGAAAACTGCATCAAGCTTTTGATGCAGTGTCTCCATGTATGTAAGGCAGCACAAGCGGAACCAAACTAACTTAAACTTTTTGTTCGTATTGCTAGATGACTTGAACTGGTGTTGTGCTTTGTAGGGTCGGTTTACCATAGCTGCCAAGCACCATGTGTCAATAGCAGAAATTTATGAAACAGAGTCCATGGACATAGACCAGGTAAGAATTTACCATCAATTGACACAAAACTATGAAAATGAAAACACTGTGGAAAAAGCATTTCAATCTGAAAATGGACATCTATGGGCTAAAAATGGAGAAATGTTGGCTAGAAAGAAATACACTGCAAAACACAAAGTGGTGCATGGAAATGTGAGGGTGAAAGAAACTGGCCTCCGTGCTGGCAGTTGGTATATATTTCTCATTGTTAGTCCAGGTGACCTGTTATTATGTCCTCAGTGTGGCAATTGATTAATTAAAATAAAGTAACCAATCACCAAATGATATATGCCGTACCAAGCTGCCTGACTGTGTTAATTAAGATTGCAGTTGGGCAGATAATGGAATTTAATTTGTAGAAACAATCATTTATTGCTTTAAGTCCAGGGTCAGCTGCTTTGGTGAGTCCACTAAACATCCAGCCATGCACCAGTAATGATAAACCATAACTGTTCCATGCCATGCACAAATTATGCTTTAAAACTTCTGTACAGTTCTTCTAACAGTGAAATACATTTGCTACAATGGTCTGCCTAAAAAGTCCTCCATACAGTCTGTTTTTGTGTTTGAAGTGGCTCATCTATGGGCTAACAAGATTATTGGACATTGTCTTAACAGCTCTGACCACCTGTGTCTGGGTAAATTTTCAGGTGTGTCAAAAACGACCTCTTTCAGCACGTTGCTGGAGAGCAAAAGTGCCCACGTTTAAAACTGCGCCATCTGTTAGTAAAGGCTTGTACTATGTTGGTCGCCATAGCTGCATGTAGCTGATTGCCTGCGCACACAGGTTCTAACACCACTTTTTATGTTGTTGCAGGCAATTGCCAACTATGAGCAAGCAGCAGACTACTACAAAGGGGAGGAATCTAACAGGTTAGTGTGTAGAGTGGCAAAAGAAATGAATTCATTCCATTACCGTCATTGCCCTGTATATTTATCCAAATGTTCAGATAAATCTGTACGTGCTTTCAGATTCTTCTCGAGAAGATCTTTCACTCCAGTACCAATATGCTGGTCTTAAAGACAGTGCTTTACATGTAAGGCAATGTTAAACAGCTGACGCACTTTTACCGGCATAGTATGCAAAAAGTAAGGAATAATTTCAGTGTGTCACATGTCTGTGGTTTTAATTTTAGCCATGGTCCTGGTACAGGAAAAGTTACCAGGTTCATTCTGCCCTGTGGCAGAATGGCCTGTGTTGAAGGGTCTTTAAGCTGTCACATGTAAAGCAAAACATCAGCAGACCTGCTTCTCAGTAAATTTAAGAGTGTTTGTCAGTGCTTGATAATATATGTCAGCTGTATTACCATGTGGCCACAAAGAACCAGCCCTGAGTTGGCCACTTGGCATACTATATCTCCAGTGCTTTCTGGTAGCTACTTTTGGAAAAGGAAAAAAAACTTTTGCTGGTTAATTACTATGCTGATTTAGTCCTCAACTACATGTATTTAAAGTGATGACAACCTTATGATATTTTTTTGTTTGATGGTTTGTGTCTTCATGTGAGCTTAAGGTTTTTTTGTTTTTGTTTTTTTTAATATTTCAGTTCTGCCAATAAATGCTTACTAAAAGTAGCACTCTATGCTGCCCAACAAGAACAATATGAGAAGGCAATCGAAATTTATGAAACGGTGAGTAGAAAGAGTGTTTTGATAAATAACTGTTGATACGGAATGTCAGCATGTAGGTGTATTTCATGGTTAACACTCACATATACTATGTAGCGTGGAACTGTTCTCATAACTTGTAGATTGATATTCATTGAAGCTACACACATGCACACACACAATCTTAGACTCATTACCCATACACTGTGGTATGGTCCTCCAGAGAATTGGCGTGTTGCAGGGGCTTTTGTCTTTTTATCCAGGACCTTTTAGCTGCAAGTAGTTTCAGGGGATTTTGATTACTATGAGCTAAAGCACAAGCACCCCACATGCACTGGCTAGGACTGGTCGTCCAACTTCAAAGGACCATCAGGGCATTGCTTCTGAAAATACCTCTGTAACAGTATGATCCAAACAACTGTTTAGGATGCCTATATGTTAATCATGATGGTGGTCTTAAGGTAGCGATCCAGTGAACAACAGATAAGCCAACCATTTTTCAAGCCATCTGTTTTCTGCATCGTATATTAGCTTATTTTAAGTGTTGTTAAATTTCGTCACTTTTTATACCTTGCATCAATATTAAAGTCATTGTTTTTCTGAAGCAGTCTTAACAAAATAAAATGTAAACAAAACTGCCATCGAACGTGCCAGGTTTGTTGGGTCATGTGACCTGTGTTGTGTCCACGCTGACACATATCTAATGAGATCAGATGTCACTGCTATGGCCTGTGGGCATCACACATGTCTTGATCGGTTTGTCCACAATGGATTCTACAAGTGGTCCCACTGTGGGTAGGGAAAAAAGGATGGACATGGTCAGGAAAAGAGAAAAAAAGAAGGACAAATGGACAGAGATCGCAGAAAAACCCTTACTGTTTGTAACAAGTGCTCCTACTACCAGACATGGCCTGCAGAGCAGCCAAGTCCCCTCCATGTCTGTGCCATCCATGTCCAAAAAAGACATTGTGATTGTGTGTGTGTGTATGAGAGAGAGAGAGAGAGAGAGAGACCCATCCTTGGTGTCACGGTTGATAAGTTACATTATTTAACATTGACATTCAATTACCCGAGGTTGTTGACTGCTGCCACGATGGCCTGACAGCGTTCTGCCAACTGATCTGCCTGGACTTGGTCTTGGACATGTCCGCCGGCACCATGACCTCTGCCTCTGGCCCTTCCCCCTCCCTGCTGTGCTAATCCTCTGGGTGGCATCTTGGACACTTTAAGTTTCTTGGATGTTCATGTAGAATGATGTGAAATATGTGTGTTGCAGCATTAAACCAAAAACAAAAATTCATGGCTACAAGTTATTTCTTGTCGGGTGGCGAGTTTCTTTTGACAACACACTATCTAAGCAGTGGAAGCCTGTGACTTGACGGATGTGCACACATAATCATGATAAATACGACTGCCTGCAGGAAGCTTGCTGTGTACAACTTTATAATTTGTTGCAAATAATCGTCACAACTGCTGGGAATTGCCAAAAAATTTGGACATGTCCACGTTATTTAAATCCTGATCTAATACATTGCAGTAATATCCATCTATGCTATCATTCATTCAACAGTAGTATTGTAGACTTTTCTCAGACAGTTTTACCAGCAGTAGGGAGGAAGCGCATGGTGCACATGTATGCTTTCATGTCAGCTGTGGCCCGTATCTGAGGTACATTTGGGATGAAACCACCGTTATATTTACTGTATATTCTCATATTAGCATAAAGGCGTATAACTTTTGTTGCGTCACTTTTTAAAATAAAGTATGCAGTTGGTGTTGTGCAGACACCTTTCATTGAAAACATTCAAAATAAAAAAGGTGAGTCTATAGATAGAATCAAAAGTTATGCCAGTGTTTACCTGTCATAGCCAGGAAACACGTGTTCCGAGCACGGCTTGCCAGCATTACGTCACTGCGTATGAATATGTGATTTGCCCTCTGTTTATAAAACTCATCATGGAAAAAATATCTGTCAAACCATACAACACAAACAGGCTGATAAGCTCATGTAATTGTCTAGCTGAAACAGTGGGTTAATTACACGTAAATGGTCCCCAAAGATGTCAGCACACGACAACCAAGAACTATTTAGTGCGATAACCTGCACCTGATTGGCCGCAATGGTGTATTCATACCATTTATATAATTACCTCACTGAAGCACTTGTACACTTGCACAGCGAATAACTCTGCCTTTTTCTGGGCAAACATCATTATGGCACTGAATTTCCACACAGGTATTTAAAAGGGAAGGGGACACATATGCCAATTTAGGATATACTTCTCCTTAGTAGAGGTGTCCACAAAATAGGCCATAAAACACAAGAAACTAAATAAGTCCAACAAAGTATACATTTTTGAAACGTACATAAAGTGGAGAATCGTGTTTTGTCATTGTCATAGTGTCACTTGTTTTGTGTTTATACAGCAATTGCACAAAGTGAAGGTACAGTTTTCCCAATTTTTCAGGATAAAATAGGTTCAGCTTTATAATTTTTTATTCAAACTTTGAGATTCTTGTGGCAAAGTAAACTATAAGAAGTGAATGCAAAAAGGGGGTCTCACTTTTTGCAAATTTTGCTTTGTTCCGTTCCTAGGACTGTTTGATGTTTGAATGTTGATATATCATTTTATGATACTAAAGAGAAATGTCAACCTTCCAACATCAAACAGTGAGAGTCTTTTAGGTATCAGTAGATGATATTGATTCCATATCTGTTCTTCTCTGTCAAAGATCGGAACGTCAGCCATGGACAACCAGCTTCTGCGATACAGTGCTAAGGACTACTTCTTCCGGGCAGCTCTCTGTCATATGTGCATAGAGACACAGAATGCAGCCAATGCAGTGGCCAGATATGAGGAAATGTTCCCAACCTTCACAGATGCCAGAGAATGTAAACTTCTAAAGGTAGGCACAACATATGTACAGGTCTGTTCGACAGGTAACCTGTGAGAGATCGAGAATAGAGTTTTGTTTCAATGTCTGCTGCCTAGGGCAGGGTAAAGGGGAATGGGACAGTTGTATTAATGGTCACAACACATGTATATGAAAGTTACCAGGGACACGCTGCCAGACAGAGTTATGTACATGTAGGTGAGGGTCAAGGATAAACCAGGCTTTGTATATTACATTGTGTGTGCACAACAGTTGATCTTGCGAGAAGTAAAACATTCATGACTCGTATACATAGACTCAGCTTTGTCCATCAACAGCATGGATACAATTTGTGAAGTAAATCATTGTCCTGGTACTAAAGCTGTCAGCACAGGTAGATCAGTATATCATCGCATCCACTGGGTGCCATTTTTCTGCATTGACAGAGCCTGAATTAGTAAGATATTTTATGCCCGCTTTATTTACAGATAATGTGCGATCAGCATATTCACCGCATTGTAATTTCTTACCAAATAACTTAAAACTTAGGTATAAGTACCTTTCTACACTACCTTGTTATTGATATAGAAAAATATTAGTATAAAAATATTGAAAGAGTGGAAACACAATGAAACAGCAAAATATTCTTCATGGCATGTACCCTTGATAATGTAGCAAAATATATCAATATTTATGATTGTGATCAACCTCTCAGAAGATATATGCACAGCATCAAGTGTCCCATTCATTACTGAGGCTTGGATCTTTATTCTCATTGTAGAATCTTCTTGTTGCGTGTGAGGATCAGAACATAGATGCCTACACAGATGCTGTGAAGTCGTATGATAGTATATCAAGGTTGGACCAGTGGTTCACAACCATGCTATTAAGGATCAAGAAATCTATTGCGGAGGAACCAAACCTGAAGTGAATGAAACTGTCACGTACAAACTGTCATGATATGAACATTATAGCGACTGTTTGCTTGTGAGGGACAATCATGGGGAGTGCTTACCGGCACAAAAACATCTGGATGGGCTGATCAGTGAAATTTCATTCACTCCTAGATGGATTTTTTTAATGCTTTAAATGCATTCTTCAACCTTCATAAGTTAAGATATCTTTCAGTGCTTGTCTGTATCGTCTATTAAAGCTGTTACATATATTTGGGTATTATATTTTTTGGCATATCTTTTTGTTTAAATGCTAGTTTGAATACCGCTAGGGTAAACATCTTTACACAGCTAGGTTAGCGCTAGGATTTTAAAGCTAGTAGCCAATATTCCATTTTTTTCTAGGAAAGACCTTCACAGACTTGAACCCTGTTTAAATTTCTGCACAAAAATAAAGAAATTTTCGAAAATTTTAGAAGCAATTTGCTACTTTTACAAGGCCATTTTTTAAAGTTTTAGTAGCATTTG